>APFE030270582.1:328213-352337 GCA_000404065.3 Pinus taeda
ATATATATATATAAAAGGTGTTTATTCGAAATGGATGTCCTCTTGTGGGAGGTACGGTTGGATATCCATATGTATTTATGTGTCATCCTCCAATTCCCATTTAAAATGATGAAATGTTGTAAACATGCATGATTATGTAATTAAAAAATGCACGTATGTTGAACCAAATCAGTCAACTCTAAATAGGTTATACATTATCAATAGTTTCTTTATTCCTTGTAAGATAAACATTCTTATATTGGTGATAATTTTTTATAATTGTACATGTATCTACCATGATGTGAATCACCTACATGAAATCCATATGAATTTCCTGATAATTATGCATAGTGAATGATAAATTTTAGTTGAGAGTTCAACCAAATTAATACCTTCATAGTCGAAGTATGGGCTGCAATGATACCTTTATAGTCGAAGTATGGACTGCAATGGGGACATGTCCCATTACAACCCATATAATTTAGTTGGATTGTCGACTATAATATATATATATATATAAAAGGTGTTTATTCGAAATGGATGTCCTCTTGTGGGAGGTACGGTTGGATATCCATATGTATTTATGTGTCATCCTCCAATTCCCATTTAAAATGATGATATGTCATTCAAGGAAATGATTTGAGTAGGTGTGAACATGTGTTGAACTACTTCATCTGTCGATGTCCTTCCCTTTTGTTATTCCATGGTACCTGGCTTCAACTATCGAGGTTGGCTTTAATTCTTGTTTATATTTCTTTCCATGCCTCTTTCTCATTTACTAACAAGGTATTACTTTCCTATCATATAAATTTAAGGCTTTTCGAAGATGCTATTCAAAACGTAAAATGTATACAACAATATAATGATATCAAAGGTTAAATGGAGATCTTAATCTCTAATGCGGTTTGAAGCGCTACTTGGGATATAATGCAATATTCTTAGCATAAGCTACCATAAAAATTCTTGTAAAATCAGTTCTTTTGAATAATTAAATATTATTAATCTTATATTTGATATTGCATAAAGAATATTTTTTTAATTCTTAATTAAAAGAATATTCTTTTAATATGGTACAAGTATTAATTTTTAATTTTTTTATTGAGAAGGATTTATAATATCTTAGGTAAATGAAATGTATTTTCCAAGTTGTTATATTTATGAGTTTTAGAATTAATGAATCGTAGTTTTAGAAAAAGATATAGATAAGTGATATTTTGCCCATAAGTTAAAGGAAAATCTACTTAAAAAAACATGAGAGATTTATGTATGATTTATTGAGTGATTTTAGAATTTATCAAAATATGATTTATGGAATGATTTAAGGATGAACTATTAGGTAATTTTAAAATTTATAAAAATATTATTTATGCAGTGATTTAAGGATTTACGTAAAATCTAATTTATGAAGTGATTTATGGGTGATTTATGGAATTCTTTTGGGATATAGAAAAGCTATTTCATTTTCTTAATTCTACTTAGTGTAAGCCTATGGGGAAATATGACAATCAATTATAGAATATGTGTAGAATGGAGTCAAGAGAGAAAAAGGAGGGATTCCAAGAATGCATTAAAATATAAGTAACTATGCTCCTTGAAAATTATTGTGTTTGCATATGGTGCATTAAGAAATAAAAATCAAATTTATTAGCTTGAACATTTTCATATGATAAAGAGTCGAGATTATTTCCTTGGATAAACCTCCTTGGACTTCAAGGCATAGTGGAGTAACTATTTTATTCATTAAAATATTAAAATATTTTATGTTCATTGAATTCTTAAAGGATTTTTATAGCTAAATAGTTGTGTGAATTGAATGTGTAATAGGAAAATAGGGTCTAAATATTTCTTTGTATCTCCCAAATCATGATGGATTTGAAAAACATGAAACAAGTTTTTGTAAATGAGTTTGTTCTAGCCATATGCCTCTTCTAGATTTAAAATATTTGTTTTAAAATTCTTGAAAACATTGTCCAATGTTGATGATTAAAACAAAAAATTATTTAATATTTAAATATGGAAAATGGGCTACAAAGATTCATTCAGATCATCGAAACCTAGCACCTGTGTAAAATATGATAGATTTTTTTTTATTAACGCTTTGCAAACAAAAAAAAATATTTTATTTTCAAAAATTCGTTTCCACATGTTTGGAAACCGCATCCAAAGTTCATGACTAAAGCAAAAAACTGAGTAAAATAAAGTGCTTCATTTGAGTTTTAAGTGGGATAATACTAGTTGTTTATGTACATTATAGAAATAAACATGGCGGTAATTTATTGAAAATAAATAAATTAATTGCATGAAAAAACAAATAACCTTTAATCTTGGTGTTTCTTGAAAAGAAATAAGTTATTCACATGGATAAGAATGTAGAGAAATTATGCTGATAATTCTTGAAAAAGAATTCAGTTATTTCATTTAAAATATTACCAAGGATGTTCTCATGATGAATATGCATTAAATGTTTAAAGATAAATATTGAACTCTTAAAGAGAATATGTGCTTGTGATCATAGGAATAATATCTAGTATATTGGATCTACTAGAAATGAATATGTGATTTTACATGGACGTGAATCTTGAGTCATGCAGAAAGAGATAAGTCACTTTTTTTAGAAAGAGTTCACATAAAATCTTTACATAAAATATAACTGGTTGTTATTTAAGAAGGATTTGTTATTCATGCTATTTATTGAGGAAATATTACAAAGTGTTCTTATGTGTTAAATGGTACAATTTTTTTTTGTATTGCGTCCATAAAAGCATGGAAATTTTAGGGGTTAATATTCACAAGTGGGCTAATTTTCCATGATCTTTCCAAAAAAAAAGATTCTCCAATTTCCTTTTTTTTCTAAAGTTGATTCACCCATATTTTATAGTATAAAATTCGTTTACCTTAAAAATAGTCAAAATTGTATAAAGACTATATATAAAACTATTAGAAATTTACATGTTTTTACAAATATATCAACAAACATTTTATAATTTACAATCTGGGGACCAATAACATTCACCAAGGCTTCTAAACTTTAAGAAAAAATTTCATCGTTAAAATTTACCTTGCATAATAGCTAGTGAATTAGCTAGCTTTTGGAAAAGGAAAAATTAGTGTTTTAGATTCATTGGGAAATAAATATATATATTTGTATCAAAAGAGGTATTTGTTGTGTTAGAACTCCTCAAAAATAAGAGAAGGGAAATACATGTCCTTGTACGGATTATTGAATTAGATTCTTCGAGAGGAAAACTCATAATCACATGCTTTATTGTGTTAATATTCCTTCGGAAGATTCCTTAGAGAAACATATACAATTGCATGCATGGAAAAATAGAGTATTGGTATCACATTTCTAGAGAAAAGGAAGGTGCAATCACATAATGTTGATGGTGTTAGTGTAAGGCCCCTATAATACTAGTGTATTCCCTCACTCTTATTGTTAGTGTAGCCCTCTTATTTTTATTGTTGTGCATATGTAGGCTCCATATTGTTATTATTGTGCCCCATAAAATCCCACTATTGTTTTCATTGTGCCCTTACATTAAAATTGTTATGTCAGCTCTGACTATATTGTGACCCCTTAGAATCCTATATATAGAAAGAAAGTTTTTGTCATTTGAATCATCCAAGAATTGTTGATTTGTGTAATGTAAAGGATTTCTCACCCTCGAATAGGCTAATTTTGAAGCCTTTGATCTATCTCTTCTTCTGTTTCGTGAGCTGGTTGCATAACATTTGGTATAAGAGCTTTTGATTCTAGGGTTTTTATCCCTCAAACATGGAATCTTGGCATTTTCATTATAAAGTGTTTTATACGCAGCTTCAGAAGCTAAAATTGTTATCTCGAGAATGCAAATCCCAATGAAGTTTGAGTAAAAATTTCAAATCTTGGTTCCCTATATTTTCAAAGAACCTTTAAGGAAGATAACATTTTTGTGGGCTGCAAACTTTTGTCTCAAACATATGACCTAGGTAAAATCATCATAACTATTTTCTTATGTGGATTCGGAAGAAGAATTTTTGACCACGCGTTGTTGACATCACATAGAATGTCCTCTAAAAGTTTTAGACCTTGGTTCGATATATTTTTAGATATATGATCAGAGGAATTTAGGGTTTTGTGTGGGATGCAAAATTATGTCAGATAGGTGACCTAGGGAAAATCATCATAACTTTCATTTTAGTCATCAGATTTGAATTTTGTAAAAAGTGACTGAACTTGCTTGGAATGTATTTTTACTGTAGAAATTTTAGGTTCAAAGGTTGAAACAATGACACATGACATGACGTACAATGTATCTCTAGTGAACCAATCCATAAGTAGGTCATTGTGGGAGATTTAGCATATCTCTTTCTTGAAGAATCAAATATTGACCTCACTTGTGGGGTTGGAAATAAGACTCAAAGGGCTACGACAAGACAAAGTTTCATAACTTGGAGACCCAAAATTGAATGTATAGAATCGATTCAGTATATATCTCCTATAAAGGGAAAAACAGTGTGTAGTTTTTTTAAACATTTGCATAAGTTTTGTCAGAAAAAATATTTTGGAGTGATTCAAAAGGCACAGTTAAGAATAGCTGTCATTAATTGATGCCTCAATAAATTGGAAACATCTAGTCAGCAACCCATAAGCTCTATTATCGCACATGAAGAATAGGAAGAAATGCAACATGATATATCAAAATTACGAGACCAAGTGTAACAAATTGCACTCTCACAAAATGTAACACAAGCTAATATGGATGGTCTGAATAATGGCGTCAATGGAATAGAAGAAAAAAGAAAGGAAAATTGAAGATTTTGAGAAAGGCATGGAAGGTTTGAAGGAAGGATTAACAAGTTTCTATAAGAAGTGGTTCCTAAAAGAGAAAAGATAGTAGAGGAAACTCATGATGAGGATAAAATAAATGTTAATCCTAACTTCATAGACTCTAACGTTGGATTGAAGACCCAACATATTTAAAATATCAATATGAGGATGTTTGATGGCAGGTATCCCATAACATGAATACTAGAGATGGAGCAATATTTTTATCTCCATAATATGCAAAATGCACAAAAGCTATTCATTACAACTTTATATTTAGAACCTAATCAGTTTGTATGGTATCGGTTACTTTTTTCTCGTAAAACACTTTTCACTTGGTCAATTTTTATAGAGGAAATTATAGCACATTATGAGGGTACAAAGAGAAACACCTTCTTTAGCCAATTGATAAATCTCAAACAAAAGGGTTAAATGGCGGAGCACATTGAGGACTTCCAAAAATTGAATATAAGGGTAAATGGTATTCTGGAGGAACATAGGATTGATGTCTTCATAGGGACTTTAGAGGATAACATCCAACATGAGGTTTGCCTTTGGGAACCTGTTTCATTATAGAAGCCATTCAAGTTGGCAAAAAAATTGAAAGCTAAACTATGACGTCAAGGAAGCCTACCACTCATAAATATAAATATGGAAGTGTTGCTTCCCCTAGCCTTCCACAACCTACAAGGTTGAAACCAAAACAATTGGAATAAAAAGGATCAAAAGGGCTTTGTTACAGTTGTAATAGAAAATACACTAAAGGTCATAAGTGTGGGGAGAAGAAACTAATTTACACAGATTATGAAGAGGAGGAGTAAAGGGAACAAGAAACGTCAAAGAAGAGGATATAGACTAGGAACCAACCCCAGAGAAAGAGGAAATGAATCCAACCATATCTTGTAATGCATTGGAAGGAATTACCACTCCTTAAATTCTCAAGATAGAAGGACATATCAAGAAAAAAAATGATCCGGATTTAAACAGGAACGCAATAAAATACAGAGATAACCATATACACAAAGATGCAGCGGAAATAATGCTTCATTTCATTAATGGAAAATACCGAAATATGCTTACAACCAGAATTGGAAATAAACCAGCTAGGGCGATGGTAGCTTATCTCTGAGAAGAGATGTGCGGCTACATGCCTCTGAACTGTTCCGAAACTGTGTTACAATGAGGCTCGAAGGCCTATTTATTGTTGAGAAACAATGGAAAACCCTTCACATTCCAAAACCTACCCCTAGAAGATGAAACGCCAAATTGTGGGCCCCGTTTTGGGTAAATTGGTACATCAATTTCCCGGGGTCGTAACTTTGGCATACGATCTCCGTTTGACGCATACGATAGCTCATTAGAAAGATCTATCCGAGAACTACCAATTTTGGAAGGGCAACATCGGTCCTTGGACCCATGTTACCCCCAGATTTCCCAAAAATAAAGTCGTTTAGGGCTTCAAAATGGCTCCAGAAGTTCAGGACCTGAAAAACTGCTAAAAATAGTAAACTGTGCTACAATTTAGGAAACTGAAAAGCTGAAGGAGACAATTGTGGGGGTCCAAATGGGATAGGTGGGTGGCCACCAACATCCACCTGGATCATTCCTCCCCCCTTAGGAAGCAATGGTCCCCATTGCGTTGAGTTCCTCCCTGAGATGAGGAAGCTTCTACTGAGCTAGGTCTCTGGTGAGCTGTTCTGCAATCTCTGATGTGTCTGGTAATGGTGGGAAGCTTGGTCGATGACGGTCCACATTGAACACTCGGTGCAAGCGAATGAATGGAGGAATGCTATGCTTCAAAGCATTATTTCCTGTAGCCTCAGTACTGGTGTAAGGACCATGTCGGAGTGGTCTGAGTTTCTGATGGGTTCTGGTAAGGCATTCTTTCTGTCGATGCAACCAGACTTTGTTGCCCACCTGAAACTTGTGTGGTACCCGTGTGTGTGAGGAGAAGTTGTTCCTGTGTTTTGTTATGACTGTATCCCTCTATTGTTGCTGCTGCGTGGAGGAACCCTTTGCAGTGGTCATGGATGTAGCAACGATCTTTGCCTTACTTTGGGAGTGAACCATACAGATGAATTTCCTGGTCTGTCATATGAGCTTGTTGCCTTTCTTAGCAGTGATCAAAGAGGTGGCGGTAGGTGGGACTGCCTCTGGTATCCTGTATAATGAATTATCCAAAGAAATAATGACAGCACGAGGCCTTAACTCATACATAGCATGTCGCCTCCACAAGTATGGCTGGCCTAATAATACATCACAAACATTGAGAGGTGTAACATCACACAATACCTCGTCTGTGAAAGGCTTGATGCTATAGGGAAGGTGGCACTGCTAGCGAACTTTGAGATCTTGTCCTTCATGAAACCACCCGATACTGTACGGCTGTGGGTGTGGTGTAGTCGGTAGGCCCAACCACTTCATGAACTCTGCTAAAATGAGGTTCTTTTGGCTGCCACTGTTGACAATGAATTGCAGCGGGGAACCCTTCACCCACATCTGTGAGTGGAAAAGACGTTCCCCCTCCTCTGGATCTTCGGGTTCATTCTTCTGGATCTTGGCGGTGGAAACAGTGGCGTTGGGATCCACATCAATGATCTGCTTCCCTTTGCCATTCCCCTTGTCGGGTTCTGGCTCATGGTCGGAACATGCATCTGATTCAGATGCCTTCAACTCGGCCACCAATGACTGCTTGGTCCGACAGTCACTTGTGTTATGAGTGGGACTCTTGTGGAACTCACACCACTTTCCTATGTCCTTCTTCGGCTTCGTGTTGGTGTTATTTTCTTGCAGCTTCGATGGGTTGTCTTGGGTCACCCCGCCTTGGCTTTGTACTTCGGGCTTTGGATTTGCAGATCCAAAGTCTCGCTTCTTCTGTTTGAACTTTTGCTCAATTTTGACAGCGTATCGGTATGTTGTGCCGAGTGAGATGTTCAACAACTCCATCTCTTCTTGGATGTATCTGTACAGGCAGCCACGGTATTTGAGTACCAGATGCAGCCCATAACCTTTGATACCCAACTGTGTACGAAGAGTATGAAAAATGTTTGTGAACTCAGACACATCTTGGTCCCATCCCCACCGCAGAGTGGTCCATCTGATGTATTTGTCCTCATAGCTTTTGACAGGGTAGTAATGCTCCTTGATAGCATCTCGGAATGAATCCCAAGTGGGTGCGGCTGAAAATAGCGAGCCTGTAGTTTCATCCTTCTACTCCGAGTAGGTTTCCCACCAGTCCTTGACGTGGGGGGCTGCTTTGAGAAGAGCAAAAACAATCTTATCCCGACTTGAAAATTCATGAACAGAACAATACCCTTCTAGCAGATTTAACCATTTATCTACGACATCTGCGTCTATTTGACCCTCGAAGATGGGGATTTCAAAAATAACTTGTACCTTAAAGGGCATGGCATTTCCAGAGTAACTTCTAGAAGCCGATGCGCCACCTCTGGGTAGCCGCTGAAGGATTTGCGCAAAGCTATCCATCATCGCGATCCTTTGCCACTCGAGGGCGTCTTCGAGCAAGATTTTGATAGGATCTCATGCCCCCTCATCTTTCGTCTCATCCGCCATGGGAGGCCGTTGGGATTTGCGAGGCTGGTCTTGCAAAGGTTCGACCAGTTCAAGCCCTAACTCCTTATATCCCAACCTCGTGGGGACATGCAAAAGAAAAACAGGAGAAAAGCAGACTGCTCAATACCACTGATCCGGATTAAATAGGAATGCAATAAATACAGAAGATAACCATATACAAAGAGATGCAGCGGAAATAACACTTCATTTCATTAATGGAAAATACCGAAATATGCTTACAACCAGAATTGGAAATAAAACCAGCTAGGACGATGGTAGCTTATCTCTGAGAAGAGATGTGCGGCTACATGTCTCTGAACTGTTCCGAACTTGTGTTACAATGAGGCTCGAAGGCCTATTTATTATTGAGAAACAATGGAAAACCCTTCACATTCCAAAACCAACCCTTAGAAGATGAAACGCCAAATTGTGGGCCCCGTTTTGGGTAAATTGGTACATCAATTTCCCAGGGTCGTAACTTTGGCATACGATCTCCGTTTGATGTGTACGATAGCTCGTTAGAAAGATCTATCCGAGAAATACCACTTTGGGAAGGGCAAGATCCGTCCATGGACCCATGATGCCCCCATATTTCCCAAAAAACGTCGTTTAGGGCCTCAAAACGGCTCCGGAAGTTCAAGACCCGAAAGACTGTTAAAAATAGTAAACTGTGCTACAATTTAGGAAACTGAAAAAGCTAAAAGAGACAATTGTGGGGGTCCAAATGGGATAGGTGGGTGGCCACCAACATCCACCTGGATAAAAAATGGTAATGGTTTTCATGGATTCAGGTAGTACCCATAATTTAATTCATTGTAAGATAGCCAAGGAATTGAACTGATTCCTATACTTGTAGTGTTGTAGATGAAACATTTCATTCCATATATTCAACAAAAGTGGTAAATGAGATCTAAAGTTTTGTTGTTTTAAAGAAGTGCAACTCTCAGAGTTTTGGATGCAATTTAGCTCAACATTAGGGATTATTCAACCCATATGGATAGGTAACCCTACTTTGAATCCAAAAAAATACTTTTCACACCTAGATTCCATAATCCACTTGATTTTACCGACTTGTCACTAACTTTTAGGGGTTATTGATTGCGTTGTTTTGAAAAAATTTCACCATTAATGATATTAATATGATTCATTTTATTTTTTAAATTTTAGTTTTACTCTCTCTATGATAGTGTAAACATCTTTATCGTAATTTATCTCATGTCCTCTAACTATTTCTTAAAATTTCTCAATGGCGGTACATTGCATGTTTGCAAATTGTTTGTTAAAGTCCTTCAATGGTTATAGATTGTAGGCTTGCAAATTGTTTGTTAAAATGTCTCAATAGTTGTAGATTTCATGTTTGAAAACTATATGATAAAATGCCTCAGTGGTTTTAGATTTCATGATTGCAAATTGATTTCCCAAAATTCCCCAATGGATGTAGCTTACATGGTTGCAATCTGATTGTAAGGAAAAAAATCACATATTCTGTCTTAGTGTTCAATAGGACTGTTATTTCATTATAATATTGATGATTGGTAAGGTGGTACCTTACATAAATTACAATTCTATGGTATGCAAGACATTTTAATGTTTTTTTCCTAAGTTACATGATTGTTATTATGTAGAATGTTGGAATGTATAACAAATGTATGACATGTGCTGATTTTTTCTCAATGTACTTTTAGAAATTGCAAGACCTATGTTGAAGGTAAATTATGGGTGCATGATGTACATAAATGTCATTTTTCTTTAATTATAATATGCAAACAGACAGTTATATAAATTACAGCGGATTTTTAGGCTTTCACTATTTTTCGACATTCAATTATTATTGGACATAATGGCTATGGAAGCCATGATGGGACTGATGTGAGGACATAATATTTTTTTTGTTAATGAGTTAATGAATTTTTTTTTTGGGATATTTAGGAACTAACTCTAGATTTTTAGAAGTCTTATTTCTAGCTTGTGAAAAAATATTGGTAGTTAAGTCCAAGATGGGCCTTCCCTACAGATCTCCTAAAAATCCCTAAGAGAAAATAAGAAAAAAATAGAATATTAACATAATGGGGGAGAAATATTATGTTAATCACCCAATTGGAGAGAAATACTATGTTGGGTGGAATAAATCACAATAGTAGAGAAAGATGTGCTTCAAAGAAAAAAGAAAATAATATTTTTCAAAAAAATTAAAACAAAAGGTCCAGGAAAAAGTTGGCAGACCTAAAAGAATGACGTTGTTAAAAATAACCTAAACCACAAAGGAATCAATGAGGTTGTTTATTTTAGTGCCTAGTAGTTCTACTCGGTGGGGAAGTATTGGAGATAGTTCACGTTTGGGTGGAATGTGCTCAATTCCTGAATAATTCCCACACATTAACTATGGTTAGATGAAATTATTCTATATTTTTCTATTGATTTTGAAAACATTTAAAGATGTTGGATGTTAGAATACACCGTAAGTTGCATGTCTCTAAGTTTTTATATGTGTTATAGTTATGCATGGATGATCTATGAATGTACCTAACCAGCAATATCAATGAATTAGGTTGTGTGTGTAGGTTCGTATGAGAAAATGAACATGTCAGAAATCAATTATCTATATGCATGCATAAAGGAAGTAAATTGTTAATGTATGTACTTATGATTTAACTTATGATGTAAATAGTTAGACAAAAATAAAATAGATGGATATAAATATCATGAGTTTGAATTTGATTCAAATTGTTATGGGAGAGAAAGGCAGTAATTCACAAACAGCACTAGTGGGAAAGAAAGACTGGTGTAATCCCTAAATAAAAGACAACCTTCACTTGATACAATTTTTTTATCATTTTCATGATGACAGGGCTAGTGCTCTTGAGTACTTGCAAAAGTATTATGATTAAAGTATTAATTGACATTGCATAAACAATTGAAAATGCCAAGTTTTTCATTTGATAATAATTATTGATTCATTCTAAAGGGAAATGATTCATATTTTTGTTAATTACATTGTTATATTATGAGTAAAAGTCAATATTCCAACAAGAGGACAACATCGAGGATGGTGTTCTCGTTGAGGGGGGGACTATAGTGTATCCCTAGCATAAGATACCATAAAACGTCCCTTAAAATGAGCGTTGTTGAATAGTTAAATATTATTAATTCTTATATTGATATTACATGAAAAATATTCTTTTAATTCTTAATTAAAAGAATATTACAAGGAATATTTCTTAATTATTTTATTTAGAAGAATTTATATTTTTCTATGTCAATAAATATATTTTTTCAAGTTTGTATATTTTATGAGTTTTAGAACTAACGACTCATAGTATTATAAAATCTATGGGTATGTCATATTTTATCCATATTGAAATAGAAAATCTACTTAAAAAAGCAACATTAGAGATTTATGGATGATTTATTGAGAAATTTTAAAATTTAGAAAAATATGACTCATGGAGTGATTTATGGATGATTGATTGGGTGATTCTAGAATTTAGAAAAATATGATTTATGGATAATTTATGAAGTGATTTTAGGATTCAAGGAAAATATGAATTATGGAGTGATTTATGGAATGCTTTGAGGATTTAGGAAAGCTATTGCATTTTCTTAATTCTACTTATTGTAATCCTATCGAAAAATATGAGAACTAATGACATAATACATGTATAATATAGCCAAGAGAGGAGAAGGAGGGACTTTAAGCTTTCATTAAAAGATAAGGAACTATGCTCTTTGAAAATTATTGTGTTTGCATAGGGTTCATGAAGAAATAAAAATCAAATTTAATTTCTTGAAAAAAATCATATGATAAAGAGTTGAGATTGTTTGCTTGGGAAAACCTCGATGGACTTCCATGCATTCAGGAGTAAGTGTTTTTTCCATTGAATTCTTAAAATATTTCATGTGCATTGAATTCTTACAGAATTTTCATAGCTAAATAATTGTTTGAATTGCATGAGTTATTGGAAAATGTGGTCCAAATATTTCTTCATATCTCCCAAATCATGATGGATATGACAAACATGAAAGATATTTTTATAAATGAATCCTTTATAGACAAATTCCTATTCCAGAATTGAAAAATTAATTTTCAAATTCTTGAAAACCATGTCCAAAGTTGATATAAAATAGAAAATTATTTAATATTTAAATCTGGAAAAATAGGCTACAAAGATTCATTCGAATGATCCAAACTATGACAAGTATGTAAAACTTTGGATATTTTTTTTTAATGAACCAATTTTGAATAAGAATCTCTTTTGGTTTTAAAAATTTCTTTTCCATATGTTCAGAAATGGCATCCAAAATTGACATCTAAAACAAGAAAAATAGAGTAAACAAAGCGCTTTGATATTCCAATAGGATAACAATAGTTATTTATGTAGATATATAGATAAGTATTGCATTAATTCTCTTGAAAAGAAATAAATTAATTGTGTTGAAAAAATAATAACTTTTAAGTTTGATTTTTCTTGAAAAGAAATAAGTTATTCTCATGCACAAAAATATAAAAATTATGTTGATATTTCTTGAAAAGAAACAAGTTATTCACATGCATAAAGAAATAGAACAATTATGTTGATGATTATTTAAAAGGAATTAAGGTATTTCATTTAACAGATTACCAAGGATGTTTTCATGATTCATATGCATTAAAGTCTTAAAGATAAATTTTGAAATCTTAAAGAGAATATGTGCTTATGTTCATAGGAATAATATCTAGTGTATTGGATCTACTGGAAATGAATATGTGATTTTACATGCATGTGAAGCTTGAGTGATGCAGAAAGAGATAAGTAATTTTTTTAGAAGCAATTCACATAAAGTCTTCGCATCAAATTAAATTGGTTGTGTTATTTGAGAAGGATTTATTATTCATGTTATTTATTGAGGACATATTACAAATTTGTCTGATGTGCTAAATGATAGGAAAATATTTTTTATTGCATGCATAATATCTAGTGAGTTATCTAGCCCTTGGAAAAAAGATAGTGTGTAAGATTCCTTGGAAAATTAATATATAAATTTTTATGCAAAAAAGTATTTGTTGTGTTAGAAATCCTGAAAAATAAGAGAAGAGAAAAATATGTCCTTGTATGCATTATTGAATTATATTCTTGGAGAGGAAAACCTATGATCGCATGCTTTATAATGCTAAGATTCTTTTGAAAGATTCTTTAGACTAACATATACATGGAAAAACATAGTTTTGGTATTACATTTATGGAGAAAAGGAATGTGCAATAACATAATATTGATTGTGCTAGCCTTATTTTGGGAAAAATAATATGCATTTGCACACCTAAAGGGATTATGTATAGTATTAGTTTTCTTTTTGGAGAAGATTATGTAGAGTTATTGGCTATATCTTTTGGTAAGAGGAAAGTGTTTGTTTGCATGCATTAAAGAATAAATGTTATGTGTTTGATCGCTTGGGAAAGGGATGTGTTTATGTTTCCATGCAAGATTTAGTTACTTTCCTTTTGAAAAAAATATATGTTTCACATGCAGGAAGAAGAACCCATCATGTTATTTCCTGTTGGAAAGGATAAATAGTTGCATGCTAGAAATTATACTATTATGTTAACTTTGTTTGGAATAGATCTTGCATTTTTATACATAATAAAAATTGTGAATAGCTCTCCTGTGGAAATGGTATTTTTGGAAAATAACATACATTCACATGCGTAAGTAGGAACAAAATAAATTGCTTATTGGGTTAGTACTGTTGAAACCTTGTTATGCATGTGCATGCACAATAACAATATCTAGTATGTTAGCTTTCCTTTGGAAGGAATATGAAAGTGCATGCAAGATTATGTTAGCATTATTTTTGGAAGATGACACTTGATAGTGATTTTCTTCTTACTAATATATGTGCAATGATGTCAAACAAAATTGTCTGTGACATTTCGTTTATTTTTTTATGAATGCATGTGAATAGATGTTCAAGTGTCACTCAAGAATATTGATTATTGGTTAATTGATATTTTATGTTTTATCTTACCATGATATCAAGTGTTCTTATGACAATAATGACATGAAAGGATCGTGGAATATGCAAAGGATAATTCACATTTAACATTGTCGCAAATAAATATATCTTGGTCCATGAATATTTAGAAATGATAACTGTCAGATGATCGAATGATGGGAAGAACCAGGTTGCAAAGACATGATGTACATGGATTCGTGGGTAAATGACATCATGATGATTGTAATAACTTATAGCTAGTTATGCTTCAATTTAGATCGTAATTCTTTGTACTATTTTGAACAATGGTTAAGAGATACACTCTCTTACAAGCCATTGAGTGAGGGGTGAACACCCTCATGAGCGTTTCATAATAAAATTAAACATTTTCTAGTTTTCACCATATCAGGTTTCCAACGTATATTATTGTCTAATGACGTGATTGTTCATTGTGACATTTTTATGATGATAATTTCTTTCATGATGTTATGTCTATATTATCAAGTATTTGATTTAATAACTGAGTTAAAAGAATCATGGAATAGATGCATAATTATACCGGGAAATTTAAGTTAATATGCTACAACAATGGGAATTAATGGTTGTGTAAGCCACTATGATTTTACTAAATATTTTTCTATGTAATGATAATGGTTATTCTAATGGTCATTGAGGGAATATGGAAAGCAATTTAAAAACTTACACATTGGTAAATGCTAAAAATATTTCCTAACTCCATGCATTTTCTTTCAATGTCACTGAGGATCTTACATTTAACTCTTTCAAAATGTTTGGAATTATATTGGGATACAAATTATTGTTTTTCTCATGTATTCATAGACCAAGAGAGGGAATGGTTGAGACTCTCAGCAAGGTTACACTGAGTCAAAAAGAAGGGTGAGATCTTCTTCACTCTTTCATATTGCTTAGAAAAGAAACATGGTAGTTTTTTGGCCCTTAGAGAACCAATACGATATCAGAGCCACTTGATTAGCCTCTTAATCAATTATTCTGATAAATTTTTATTTAAATTATTCACCTCTAAGAGACCATGCACCCCGATTTGTAAATGGTGGTTTACCTACCCATGAGATTATGGTCTTTCCAGACTAGGAAATGATGACTATATCCCATAGGTAAATGATGGTATTAACTACTAAATAACCTTAATAAATGTGGAATGACAAAATATCATCCATTTCAATTAGTGCAATGGTTATAGTGTTTTTTGTTTTATTGTTTTTCATATAGATGAGAATTACTCTTTATGTAAATTCTTATAAGGTGAGAGAATTCAATGGTTTGTATCTTGGTGCTCCACTCTAGATGAGTTTGTGGTATCTATATTTTAATAAAATGTTAGTTTATTAGAATAATGAATTGACTTCCTTTTAAAAAAAATCTCTCTTCCAAACTGTATTGAAGTTAATTATAGATTTGAATGACCATTTTTACAAAGACGTGCAATTATTTTCACATATATAAAAACCATAATGCAATTCGACAGGCATCTCCACATAATTAAGATAGTTCAACATTATATATATGTTTGCGTGTTTGTTTTATTGAATCAATAATGCCTTTGTACATTATAGAATGAGAAGGATAGATTGTAATTTTTGCTTAATATGGAGCTAGCATAAAGTATTTAAAAAAAATAATCTAATGACTCAAAGGCTATTTAAATATCAATTATAAATAAAATATTTCAATGTTCACCTTAAAATATTTCATACCAAATTCTATAAAAAGAAATTAAAAACAAAAAAATGTTACATTGAATTTTTTCAATGGTGTGTAGCTCACTATAAAAAAATGTCTAATTCCTTTATACTCAATATGGAGTTCTCAATTTGTTTGTTGTATCTATATTAAAATGATCATTGATTCTATAGTGATGAAAAGCATTTTATACCTTCACTATATTGCTTCTTCTTCATACATGTAAATAAAAAACTAAACTAAAACATGTAAATTTCCTTCCTTTTATATTAAGTAGAATATAATGAAAAAATATTTAAAATTTAACATTTATATGTTTTTATATATCAGGCTAGTTATATTATGTTTTTTAATACTATATTTTTTGACTCATTAAAAAACGTGTAATAAAAAATTAATAAATTTTACAGTTATTCCTATTCTCCACATGTAACATCCAAACATCTATACTTATATATAATATTCTGATTTCTTTTCAGTGATATAAGAGTCCAGCAATATCCTATATAATATTCCGTATGTCGCCTCACGTGAAAAGGTCAATAGAGATTTTACATATATAACTAACATCCAAATACATACATTTATGTATAATAATAAGCATGGTTTGAGATTGGTTCCGCGAATGTGAATATAACTCAGTTTCGTATCTATATCCTATTACATCCGAAGGCTAGACAGTTGCGGTTTATATCTCCAATGATATTAATACAGTGTGGATTTATGACTTGTCTGAGATTTTTTGAATTCATCTCTTTCTCCACGTCATATTACATTTCAGGGTTAGGTGGTTCGTATACCCATGATATTAATACAAAATTGTTTTAGTTCGTATGTTCCTAGTTAATTCTACCGCGGAACATTCAATATAGATGGCTGACCGAAATGCGCTGATAATTCCTGAAGAAACAACAAACAATCAGTACATTAATAAAATACTGTCATCAAAATATTGCATGCTTCGTCTAATACCACCGAAGTTTGCCTAGCTTGGGAAAATTAAAAAGGCCAATCTAAGACATCACTGGGCTGGTGCAGGGAGATGAGCGTTAAATTTGATTAAAGTGTCGATATTTGAAATATTTAAAAATGCGATGAATAGGACCTAAGTTAATCGTTTGACTTTACTTTTTTCTATCAAAATTTAAAATATGCCAAAACTAGATAAACCTAATAATAAAATAATAATAAAGAAGCAAAAAGTAAAGCTTCGTCTAGATGGGACCATACAAGAAGATTTAACTTTACCATATGACATGCTGTTTCATCTTGATCCTGGCCATGGTCATAGCCATTCCTTGCGGGCTTGAGAAGCACATAGGGTTACTACGCCGAAGAATGATTGCCCACAAATCAGCTGAACCAAACCAGCTAATTAAAATAATTGCCATTCTAACTGCAACCAGTCGGCCACGTCTGTCATTGTGGGCAAATCATCCTTGGCTGAGTAACACTCTGTGCTTGTACCTCTACCCCTTAATGCAAACACTCCCTTCACTTGGACAACAAACAGGTAATCAAAGGTTAAGGGGCAGTTCAGCAAGCTGGGCTGGCTGGCTGGCTACGAGAGTAATCAGGAACAAGATGTAAGGTATATAAAGAGATAAATAGAGGGTAAACCGACCCCAGATGGGATGGATAAATATATACACCTACCTGTGATATCGTTATTTGGACGACTGAGCGAATAAATCTTTTTATGAGCATGCATTATTTGACGAAGGAAGCATCCATCTATCTTTGGCCAATAGCCACCCGCCGTGTGCCGAACATCCAGATTCCACCATTATGGTTTTAGCTATAAAATGTTTTTCAGCAACTAGAGATTCGCCGGAAATAGAAATATGTACAAATATGTAGTGGGCATCGTGAGGAATAGTGGGCATTCTCCTAAAAATATACTTTGTATTTCAATTTTCATGGTCAGTTTCTAGATTGCCTGGAGAAAGTGACATTTTTCCTAACAGATAAATGAAATTGTAATTAATAATTTCTCAACTTAATAGATATATTAAAAAGCATTGAATTATATTTGTTTAATAATATAAAATTTTAATGTAATAGAAAATTCCTGAATATACCAAACAATTGATGTTTGACATGAGAAGAAAAAAATAAACGGTGAAAATTATGGATTGGAATATTTAATAATATAATTAAATCGATAAATACATTAAAAGTAGAATAATTTGTAATATTTCTATATATAATGTTTATTTTAAGTTTATTTTCTATGACATTTTATATCCATTTAATATAAAAGATGATAACAAAAATGTATAATAATTTTGGTAATGATAATAATACTATAAAAGAATAAATTTTTACAATTTTGATAATTAGTTATTAATTAAATTTTTATTTTTTTTATTTTATAATTTTTTTAATTTCGTCAATATCTTATTAACCTTTAGCCTATATACACAATTGTACATATCTTTATTATATATACTTGCATCTATTAAGAAAAACCTCTCACATTTCACTTTCTTTATCTAGAATGAATTTGTATCTATTCCATGTGGTTTGTTGAAGAATGTAATGTCCCCTTTATTTGAGTAATTCTATGTTTGTTAAATTCTTTAATATATTAAATGGTAAGATAGAGTCTTGATATCATCAAACTCTGTTATTTTTAAATATTCTTATACCGGTGATGAGAAGGTAAATAAAAACATCCCTTGTGCTTTCAATATTCTCTCATACTTGTCACTTCCAAGAACATAACACGGTATCATAGTAGGTTTGTAAGACTCTACAAATAGTTGAGAATGGGTAGATCATTTTGGGGGCATGAAAATTTGGTTTCCAATGAGCTTATAATAGGATAGTGTAAATTTGACTAAAAGTTTGTTCCATATTACAAGTAATTTTTTAAATTGATTCTACAAGCATTTTAGGGAAAATATAGGAACTATTTCTTCTTAAAAAAACTATGAGTTATGGTCACTATGGATTATAAACCTTCCTAGAGTATAGGAATATTGGGAAGAAGCAGAGAATGGATTCTCAATTCCTAATGAAGTCATGATGCAAACCATGAATAATTCCCAATGAAACCAACTTGCATAATAGGGAAAATGGGAGAACAAGCCTAAATATTTAGTCTACAATTCAATGGATGACTCAATTTTTTCTAGGATAATGGGAGTGTCTAGCTGAAAGAGAGATTAGGATATTTTGGAGTTAGCATATGAGGGTAATTATAATGTCTAGAAAGTAAAGCTCCAAACCCTAAGGAGAGGTAGAGAAGATTGACTAGTCGATGCCCAAAGTGATGCAAGTTGTGAATCAACTCAAGATTCACTTATAGAAGATTGAATATTAGAAAATGTTTGACAAATTTCATAGAGACATTCCAAAAAAATAAATTGTTTTCATTTCCATAGAGGTGTCAAAATATTTTTCTAAACTAATAAAAAGAGAAAATGAGTTATGTTTGACCCATGAATTAAAAAGAGACATGAAACAGTAATCCATAGATAATTCCTTCAAGGTGTAGACACTCAATGGTAAAAGTAGAGGTAGAGGTCAAATATCTAGAGGTCTTCACTGAGAAGAATAAAGAATAACACCTAAATAGAAGAAAAATGGAAATAAAGTTATGTAGTGCAATGTTACTACTAGAAAAGGTATAGTCACTATAAAAGTTAATGTAGAAATAAATAGTTAGATATGACAAAAGGCATAGCTAGTATTTCCAAAAAAATATAAAGGAAAGTATGATGTAATGATCCTTTCATACCAACCACGGAAAAATATTTAGGTGCTAGAAAATGCCTGCAACAAAGCATGTGGCATCTAATAAATAACCTTTTTACTAGAGTTGATATTCATATTAAATATATAATGAATTGAGGAGATGATAACCAAATCAATGCCTTAAGTAAATATTTTGTGTTACTTTTAAACAAACAACATGAGAAGAAAAACATTATTAATGGCTTATATGTACCTAATCATAGACATAACTTAACATGGATTTTAAAATTGAGTTTAAATGATTATGATGTGAGGTTAATGGGATCCTCGTACATAGTATTACATAAGCCGTGTGATAATAAACATATTGCAATTGTTCAAATGGCTAAGTACAAAATGCTTCCATTGAATCTAAAATGTGTAAATATGTCATAGTCACATGCACAAAATGTCTCAAGGACTAGATGGATTTGATTATAGAAACATAGTTTTGATCATCTACTTTTTAACAGTATCACTCCTTAGGAAAACATTTAGTTAACTTCATATATATAAAGAACATACATTGCCTTGTGGAAGTTTCATTCTTAGAAATAATCAAATAGACAAGTTTCTAATAGAATGCTACAACACATAAGGGGATCTAGAAGTGGTTCACATACACTTACGTGGAACAATGCAAACTTAGTGACTGGTGGAAATCTCTATCGAATCAAATTCATCAATTATTTTAGTTGGAATGTTTTAGAATATTTACACAAAATAAATATTTATATCTATGGTAGAAGAATAGTATTGAAGATACTCCAAATTGCTTGTATGAGATGCAGGAGGTGAGTATAACTAAAATGGGTTTGCAAAATTTTTATAGACAACATGGAAATGAAAGGTAGTTCACTACCATATAAACTCTACAATATAATGGAGTATATTAAAGGAGAAATGAAACGTTCATAAGCATCGCAAGTGGCACGATCAAGCATAAAATTATTTCTAATGATTTTCCAATTGAAGCTGTTGTTTCTTATATCTACATACTTATTATATATCGATCAAAAAGTGTCAAAGGTAAAGTTCCTCAATGAGGATCGAGTTCAAAGAAGTCAAATGTCTATCACATTGTAATTTTTTGTGCTAGTTCCTATGAGTGTCCCACAAGATATAAGAAGAAAATTTGAAAAAAGGAGAGAAAAGTGCATCCATATTGAGCATGGTCAATAATCAAAACCTTGCAAACCATATAACCTAGTTACCAAATATTTTTTTAATGGATTGTAGATTTCTGTGGTTAGCTTTTTTAGAATCTGAACTCAGATATTCCACAGATTTCATCTTTGCTTTGTCGACATTTCGAGTCTAGAACAAGACTCATCATCAGGACTTGTTTTACAAAGGATAGAGATAGTAGAGATAAATAAGGTTAGGTTGAGATGTCAAGTCTGAGAGCTGACGAGCCTAATGATTTGAATTAACTAGATTTTTAATATTTTAATAACAGTCCTAATATATTAAAACTCTTTTTAATTTTGATAAAGCTCTTTTTAATATTGTTATAAGTATCCTAATATATTAAAGCTCTTTTTAAAATTTTGTGATATCCAATTTTATTTATTATTACATGTGGAAATTATCGATATTAAAGTTCAAGTAATATTTGTAAAAAGTTTTGTTATATTATAATAATATATCCTAATGAAAAATTTAACTTGTAACATATAGTAAATTTTGTTTAATTCTATAAGATCCAGTTACTTAAGGGAGTTAATGTATTATTAATGTGTGTTCTTAAGTTTATATTTTGTTACTGAATGCCTTAAAAGTTTTTATTGTTACGATGATTTTTTTTAAGTATTCATATAATTTATTAGTTAATAATTAATATTATTATTATTATTATATATTTTGGATAAATTAAATTTCTTATAATTTCATTCATTATACATGTATATAATTATTATAATAGTAACTGATTGCTTGTTTATGTGTTAAGTTTTTTATCTTATTGTAATTTTATGATAATTTTTATTATTTTGGTTTATTTTTATTTAATTTATTTAGTTCTACCATGTTTTTATTTACTTAGGAAGTTGGTGAATTATTAATGCCGGGTTTCTAATTTAATATAAGCATGCTAGTCAAGTTTTTTTAGTTAGGACAGGAGCTGAATAGATCTAAAGAAGGGAGGGAAAGGAGCATAGGGAGGGTTAATTTAGTCCCTGGGGGTGAGGAGTGAGGTCCAATTTCTACTAATTTCCAAGCCACCATCCCTATTGAGGTTATGAGGGTGTTTTATGATCTCAAGAGCTTGTCTAACTTTTTGCTTGAAATAGTGCTTTTCATTTGCAATGAGTTTTGTGTTTTCAAGGCATATATGGTGGTTAGTTTTCCCTGCATATTCTTCCAAGGCTGAGGAATGGGTTCTTTCCCTATGGATATTTGCGCTATGCTATTTTAGCTTGATACTGATTGATCTACCCGTTTCCTCGATATATTGTTCTCCACAGGAACAGTCGATGATATAAACACCTTTTTTCTGGAGATGTTCTGGGATGTCTTTTACTAATTTCATTCTTTGCCTAATAGTTGTCAAGGGTTTGAATGAGGGTTTCATATTCTTTTTTGAGAGGATTTTGGCTAGCTTGTCAGTTACACCATGAATATACGGAAGGTAGGTGCTAGCGACTGGAGAATTGTTATATTTGTTTTTATTGTTTCCAGTTTTGGCTTTTTGAATGGCTTTGAAGATATATTTTTTATTATATCCTAGTTTAGAAAAAGCTCTTTTTAAGTAAGTCATTTCTTCCTCAGTGTTGCTTTCATCCGAAATTCCACAGGCTCTAGTGAAGAGGGTTTCAAGAACCCCCATTTTTTGGGCTGGGTGGTGGTGGGAACCAACGTGGAGATAGTTATCAGTATGGGCCTTTTTCCTGAACACTTTGTGACCTATAGAACCATCCTTGTTTCTAAAGAGGAGGATGTCCAAGAAAGAGATGCAATTATTCTCTTCAATTTCCATAGAGAATTTCATGTCCTTGGAAATGCTGTTGAGATGGTTTAAATTTTTTTTAAGTTCATCCTCACCATGGGGCCAATCGACACTGGTGTCATCTACAAACCTGATCCAAAACTTGGGTTTTAATGGGTAGGTGTCAAGAACCTTCTTTTCAAACTTTTCCATGGAAATATTGGCCACGATAGGTGAAAGGGGTGATCCCATGGCCACTCCTGAAGTTTTCTCAAAAATCTCCCTCTAGAAGGTGAAGAAGGTGGATCACAGACAAATTTCAGCTAAACTTGCAGTTTGTGGGTTAGCCACCTCTCTCACTAATTGTACGGCTTCATCTAAGGGAATTTTTGTGAACAACTAGACAACATCAAAACTAATGATTTTATCACCCGGATCTATTTTAACAATTTTAATGCATTCAACATATTGGTTGGAGTCTTTTATGTAAGAACTCGTCTTACCCACTAGCGGAGCTAGTTTTCTAGCGACATACTTTGCTAATTGTTATGTGGGTGATCCTATAGTATTAACTATAGGTCTCAAGGGGACATCTGTTTTATGGATTTTGGGGGCTCCATAAATACGAGGGGTAATTTCACTATCAGGAGTAAGGTTCTTCTTCAATTTTTCGTCTAGATTAGTTTCTTTTATGGCTTTTTTTGACAAGTCTTGTAATTTTAGAGATGGGGTTCTTCTCCAGCTTTTTGTAGCTACCACTATTGTATAAGTGGTCCCTCACTTTGTTTATGTAATCTTCATGATTCATTAAAATAGTGGCAACTCCCTTGTCGGCTTTTAAAATGACAATGTCATTATTATTCCTTAGATTTTTTATGGCTCTGAGTTGTTCCTGGTTCATATTCTTTTTCAGAGGTCTTTCTTTCCTTAGGATGACCGCACATTCTTGTCTGACAAGTTCTTTGTCTTCTTCTTTTAGCGTCTTGATTCCATCCTCCAGGCTACAAATAATTTCTTCCTTAGGGCTTTGTTTAGGGGCTAAGGCAAACCACCATATATGCCTTGAAAACACAAAAGTCATTGCAAATGAAAAACACTGTTTCAAGCAAAAAGTTCGAGAAGCTCTTGAGATCATAAAACACCCTCATAACCTCAATAAGGATGGTGGCTTGGAAATTAGTAGGAATTGGACCTCACTCCTCACACCCAGGGATTAAATTAACCCTCCCTATTGTCCTTTCCCTCCCTTCTTTAGATCTATTCAGCTCCTCTCCTAACTAAAAAAACTTGACTATCATGCTTATATTAAATTAGAAACTCAGCATTAATAATTCATCAACTTCCTAAGTAACTAAGAAACTTGCTAGAACTAAATAAATTAAATAAAAATAAACGAAAATAATAAAAA
>APFE030270582.1:352357-393621 GCA_000404065.3 Pinus taeda
AGACTAGACATTGCACATGCAGTGGGAGTATTGAGCAGGTTTATGTCAAAACCAGGGAAGGAGCACTGGACAACAGTGAAGCGGGTTTTCAAGTATTTGTGTGGCATTAGTGATTATGGTTTGTGTTACCAAGGAAAACCAGGATTGGACAAATTGTTGGATATTCGTGGCTTTGTTGATGCAAACTGGGCTGGAGATATGGATTAGAGAAGATTTACAAGTGGGTATGTGTTTAACCTATTTGGAGGTGCAGTTAATTGTATGAGTAAGAAACAATCTGTAGCGGCACTATTAACTATAGAGGCAGAATACATGGTAGCCACTCATGCAAGCAAGGAAGTAGTTTGGTTGCAGAGTTTGTGTTCAAGTATGGGGTTAGTACAGGAAGCTATAAGGATAGATTGTAATAGCCAAAGTGCAATTTTCTTGGAAAAGAACCCTGCATATCATTCAAAGACAAAGCACATTGATGTTCAGTATCACTTTGTGAGGGATATGATAGAAGACAAAAAGGTGTTGCTAGTAAAGGTGGACACTTTGAAGAATATTGCAGATGCATTGACAAAATCTGTGAGTTGTAAATTCCCGTGGTTAGCTTTTTTAGAATCTGAACTCGGATTTTCCACAATTTTCATCTTTGCTTTGTCGATGTTTCGATTCTAGACCAAGACTCATCATTAGGACTTGTTTTACAAAGGATAGAGACAGTAGAGATAAATAAGGTTAGGTTAAGGTGTCAAGTCTGAGAGCCGACCAGCCTCATGATCTGAATTAACTAGAATTTTAATATTTTAATAACAGTCATAATATATTTAAAGCTCTTTTTAATTTTGATAAAGCTTAATATTGTTATAACAGTCCTAATATATTAAAGCTCTTTATATAATTGCCTTAATATATTAAAGCTCTTTTTATTTTGTTAAACCTCTTTTTAATTTTATTTATTATACATAGATATGATTATTAAGGTTCAAGTGAATTATTTGTGTAAAAAATTATTTTTTTTGTTATATTTTATTTAATAATATATCCTAATGATTATGTTTTAATTAATTGTAACATAGAGTAATTTTGTTTAATTTCTATAAGATTCTAGTTACTTAGGAGGTTAATGTATTATTAATGTTGTGTTCTTAAGTTTATATGTTTTCCAAATTAATTGTAACATAGAGTAAACTTAAGAACACAACATTAATAATACATTAACCTCCTAAGTAACTAAAATCTTGTAAAAATTAAACAAAATTACTATAAGTTACAATTAATTAAAACATAATCATTAGGATATATTATTAAATAAAATATAACAAAAAACTTTTTACACAAACAATTCACTTGAACTTTAATAATCATAGCCATGTATAATAAATAAAATTAAAAAGAGTTTTAATATATTAGGATTGTTATTAAAATATTAAAAATCTAGTTAATTGAAATCATTAGGCTGGTCAACTCTCAGACTTGACATCTCAACCTAACCTTATTTATCTATAATATCTCTATCCTTTGTAAAACAAGTCCTGATGATGAGTCTTGCTCTAGACTCGAAACGTTGACAAAGCAAAGATGAAAATTGTGGAATATTCCAGTTCAGATTCTAAAAAATATTTTTTTGTGTGTAGAAATGTAAACGTCTTGGAGGAAATATCTTGCAGTGGGAAAGAAGATGAAATAACTGAAAACCAAAATCTTTTTTGTCTAAATAGATGAACAATTTGAAAGTTTAGTATAACAAGTACCTCCAACAAAACTACTAATCTTTCTAATGCAAACACAAGAAGAACAAACACAAAATAGTTCTACTTCCAGTAGCCAGTCAGTAGGATTGCTTATAAGTTAGAAAACAAGGAGCTTGAGAAAAATGTATGAGTGAGTGATTACATGTATCAACAACATGACATCATATTCTTATCCTATCAACCCACTTATATTAAAAATGATACGAAGAGAGGGAACTAGCTAGATGGCATGAATTAAGACACTAAAGTAATTGAAACTAATGGGACATGGGATATTGTTCACTCAACTAGATAAAATTAACATTGGTATTAAGTGGGTTTATAAGATAGGACAAAATTGGAAAGGCATTATAGGGAAACACAAGCCAAGGATAGATTCCAAAGGTTTATCTCAATAACCTGGTATTGGATATCATGAAATGTTTATTGTAGTAGCAAGGTTAGACATTATTAGCATTATCTTAGAAATTGTAGTCTAGAACAAATGGCTAGAATTCCAAATGGATGTTAGTCAAGATTTTTGAATGAAATTTAGAATGAGAGATGTATGTAGATTATCCACTAAGATTTGAACTTAAAGGCCAAGAGTAAAAGGTGTGCAACTTGAACAAATCATTGCATGGATTGTAGGAAGCTCAAAGAGCTTGCTATAATCAAACTGAACCTTATTCGCTCAACTATGAGTTTAGTGGGTTTAAGGAGAGTTGTACTAAGCTAAATGTTTATATCAGGTTAGACTAAAAAAATTAAAATTTCTATAGTTTGTCTTTATGATGATATGATATACACTAAAAATGTAATGTCTCATGAATTAGTTTTAGGGAATTGAAATTAACTAATATATTCAAGGAATTCTCATATGTTAGAAAATATATTTTATATGTAGCTTAAATAACTTTAAGGTAAAAAAATGAAAATCATAGGAAATACCTATTACAATAGGAACAAAATTCAACAAGAACCATAAACTACCACCAATTTACTTAACACTATGTAAAAGGCCAATAGCTGGTTGTATGCACTTTACTACAATTAGACTTAATGTTATATCTATAGCTAGTTTCATTTCCATATTTATAGAGTTTCTAAAGAATTGTTATTGGAATGTGTAACACCCCTCCCTTGTATGTAAATCTTGTTATCCGAAGTTGAGAAAGCCTAGGTCTAATGTGTAACAAGAAAAGTAAATACTTTATAAAATAAATAAAATAATTAATCTTTTGGAAAAATGAAACACCAAGATATGAGATTCTTACCAAATCCCATTGGTGAATGGGAAGGGATAATTATTTCACAATAAAGCTTCTAGATTCAACTCTAGATGATATGGATGGGTTGGAGATAAATATCCATTGAGAAAAGCATAAAATATTTGCAGGAGAGGAAGGAAAGCTTTTAGGATGAATAGCCTCACAGGAATGAACGACAAGATTTTGTGAGAAAATCTTAGGCAAATGGATAAAAAGGATCCATAAAATTGGCACACCGCTAATGGAAACCATATCATGAAAAAGTGTATTAAATACCCATTGCAGAGATCAACAAGAGCCATTTTATTCATGGCAAGAACTCTCGGCTCGGGGGTGAACTAGAAGAGTCAGTTCTAGGTTGGGTGGTAGTTCTTAGATTTCCACGTGACCCCATTTCTATATTTTGATCTTCATTGAGTGCAGGGGATGTACTGTATGTTTGCCTCTCACTCCTTATGTGTCAAATCTCTCCACATATGTGTAAAGTTTCATGTGTTATCTTTGTTTATGGGAATGATTTAATGCTTATGCGTGTGCACACTAGTGAATATAAATTAGATCAAAGTGTATAGTTAATGGTGGGATCAGAATAGGTGATTATTATTATTGAATAAAGGAGATAGGTGACCAATGGTATCCGTGTCTCTATGTAAAATTTAATGATAATAAGACAACTTTGTATGACGAATAAATATGTTTTATGGTTGCAGTTGTACAACAGATGATTCCTCTTATCAACACTATGCATTATGCATCATGAGGAAACTTACATCCACTGAGGCTCCTTTTCAAGGAAAATTTAAGGATGGAAAACTATATTGTAGTTTAAAAAATTGGCGAATCTCACTAGTCCAAAATATGCAAGCTATAAAATATTTATTGATGTATTTGTAAAATTATTTAAATTTATAATGATTCTATGTATACTATATATATAATTTTGGCGATTTTTAACGTAAAATAATTTTATATTGTAAAATTTGGCCGAATAATTTTTATAAAAAAATTGAAACTGGCAAATCTTTTTTTTGGAAAAATCATGGAAAATTTGTTAGGTCCCTATACTACTAGTGTAAACCCTTTTTGTTATTATTGGAGCCCCATTATTGCATTATTTTGCCCATAAATTCCCCATGTTGTTATTATTGTACCCCATAGAATCCCACTATTTTTATTGTTTTTCCCCTACAATATTATTGTTATGTAGGCTCTGATTGTATTGGGACCTCTTAGACTGCTATATATAAAGAGGAGGTCTTCTCATTCGTATCATTCAAGAATTGTTCATTTGTGTAATGTAAAGGAGATTTCCCCCTTGAAGAGGTTGATTCTTAAGGTGCTGATCTATCTTTTCTATCTTTTTGTGAGCTTGTTTCATAAAATTTGGTATCAGAGCTTTGGATTCTAGGGTTTCACTGCTCCAAACCAAGTCATTGTGGAATTCTCTCTATAAATATTTTTCTTTGTGTTGTAGAAGCTAAAGGAAGGTCATTTGAGCCAAAATATCAATGATCCTTAGGTCCAAATTTTAGATCCTGTCTCGCTATATTTTCAGAAATATGATCTGGGGAATTTAGGGTTTTTGCATGCTTGGGAATTCCATCACAAACAGGTCATCGTGGAATTTTCTCTATAATTTTTTTTCCATGAAGGTTCACACATTGAACATAAAACCCATTTGAGATAAAATTGTAGTTAAGGTTGGACCCAAATTTCAGATCTTGTTCCATTATAGTTTCAGAGATATGCTTTAAGAAATTTAGGGTTTTTGCAGGCTCCTAAATTACATCCCAAATAGGTGATCTTGAGAAAATCATCTTAATGTTCCCTTTGTGTATCAGATTAAAATTTCATCAGAATTTACAGAAAAAGGATGGACTATAGTTTTTGGAGCATTGTTTTTAGTTCCAAAGGTTGAAATTGTGACATGTGGCACTTTGTACAAGTTCACTCGACAAAAAAGGTGTATGATTAGGTCATCTTGTCAGACTGGGCATAACACTTTCTTCGAGAATCTAATTTTGATCAGATTGGTGGTGTTGGAAGTAGGACATAGAGTTCTACCAATGTTCGTAATTTCAGACCTTGGAGATTTGAAATTTCAGAGATACATTTGGTTCAATATTGAGCTCCTACAAAGTGAAAAAAGGTGCGTATTTTTTTTAAATTTTGCATAAGTCTTGTTTGAAAAATTACCTTGAAGGAATTAAAAGGGCATAGTGAAGCATGACTATCATTAATTGATGCCTTGAATACATAAAATGGAAACAACTAGTAAGAAACCTAAAATATCTAGCATGAATCATGAAGAAGAGGAAGAAATGCAACATGATATATCAAAATTATGCGACTATGTGCAATAAATTTCACTCTCAAAAGAAGTAACAGAAACTAAGATGAATGGTTTAAAGAAATACATGGAAGATAACATGGATGCTTTAAAGAAAAGTGTGGAAGCTAATATGGATGGTATAAAAGACAACATTGAAGATAGGAAGAAGGATATGGAAATTTGGAAGGAAGGTTTGAAAAAGTTGCTACAAGAAATGTTTCCTAATGGATAAAACCTAGTAGATAAAACTGAGAATGAGAACAAAATAAATGTTAATCATGGTTCAAAGAATCAAAACGTTGAAGATTTGAAGAAATATGTGGAAGCTTTGAAGGAAGGTTTGAAAAAGTTTCTACAATAAAGACTTCCTAATGATGAAAAGGTAGTAGAGAAAACTCATGACGAGAACAAAAGAAAAATGTTAATCATGATTTCATAGACTCTAACATTGCAATAAATACCCACCACATTCCAAATATCAATATGACAAAGTTTGATGGAAAGCATCCCATAACATGGATGCTATAGATGGAACAATATTTCTATCTCCATAATGTGCAAAACACACAAAAGGTACGCATTGCAACTTTATATTTGGAGCCCAATCAGTTTGTATGGTATCGATGGCCTTGCTCACATAAACAAATTGTCACTTGGTCAATTTTTACGGACAAAATGATAGCACATTATGAGGATACAAAGAGAAACACCTTCTTTAGCCAATTGATAAATCTCAAACAAATGGGTTCAATGGCAGAGCACATTGAGGACTTCCAAAGGTTGAATATAAGGGTAAATTATATCCTAGAGAAGCGAAGGATTGATGTCTTCATAGGGAATTTAAGGATACCATTCAACATGAGATTCATCCTTGGGAACCTGATTCATTGGAGAATGCATTCAGGTTGGCAAGAAAAATGGAAAGCAAATTTATGGCAACAAGGAAGTCTACCACTCACAAATATAAAGATGGAAGTGTTGTTTCCCCTAGCCTTCCACAACCTCAAAGGATGAAACCACAAAAATTGGAAGAAAAAAGAGAAAAAAGGCATTGTTATAGTTGTGATAACAAATACACTAAAGGTCATAAGTGTGCTAAGAAGAAATTATCTTACATAGATTGTGAAGAGGAGGAAGAAAAGGAATAAGAAACTTCAAAAGGAGAGGATGTACACCAAGAACAAAACCTAGATGAAGAAGAGATGAATATGACCATATCTTGTAATTCATTTGTTGGAATTACCACTGCTCAAACTATCAAGCTAGAAGGACATATCAAGATGAAAAAGGTGATAGTGTTGATTGATTTGGGTAGTACCCATAATTTTATTCATTGTAAGATAACCAAGGAACTAAATTGATTAATATGTCTCGCACCATAGTGTCAAGTGATGGTTGTGAGTGGAGGAACCGTCAATTTCTTCAGAAAGTGCGATAATATCAAGCTATCCATGGGGGAATATGTATTGAAAATCCCAATGTTTTCCATTTCAATGGGTGGTGATGATTTTGTACTAGTAGTCCGGCTACAATCCTTGGGTACCATACCTCTTATTTTTCAAGAACATTTCATGAATTTTTTTTGGAAGGAAAGGAAGTTGAATTAAGGTGTATCACATGGAAACTAGGAAATATAATCAACTCTAATGAAATGAAAAATCTTCCAAAGAAAGAACAATGAGGTGTAATTGCACAATTATGCTCACCGGAGGTTCCCACATCAAAATCATCTATTTCTCCAAATCTCCAAAAAGTCTTCGACAATCATTCCAAGGTATTTGAGACTCCCAAAGGGCTCCCACCTATTTGTGGTCATAATCACGCTATTCATTTGACTCCAGGAAGTCTTCCTCCAAAAATCAGACCTTACCTAATGTGACGACACTTCAAGGTAAAAAAGGATCATGATAGTCTTAAATACTTTTTAGAACAAATATTGTCTTTAGGAGAACAATAAAAATGGGTTACAAAGATGTTGGGTTATGACTTTGAAATCATCTACAAAAAAGGGAAGCAAAATCCTGTTGCAGATGCACTCTCAAGAAAGGATGAGGATATGGAAGCATTGTTTTCTGCCATTCCTATTATCCAACTAGATTGGATAAATGAAGCAAAGGATGAATGGAACAATGATGAATGAGTGTGGGCACTCATTCAAAAGTTGTAGAAGGTCCCAGTTGAAACAATATTGCTAGAACTTGAAGAAGAAGCATAAATCATATTGGAATCCGAATCAGTCACAAAAACAAGAAATTGACAGCTACAAAATCGATCAATTTCAGAGTATCTCATCAAGTGGAATAACTTACCAATTGAAGTTTCCACATGGGAGGATGAGAATTTTATACAAAAGCATCTAGAACTACTCAAGCGTTGAGGACAACAATTTTTGAAGGAGAGGGGCATGTTAGATCCCTATACTACTAGTGTAAACCCTTATTGTTATTAGTGTAGCCCCTTCATTGTATTATTGTGCCCATATAGTCCCCATGTCCTATTATTTTACCCCATAGAATCCCACAATTGTTATTTTTGTGCCCCTACAATATTATTGTTATGTAGGCTCTCATTTTATTGGGACCGTTTAGACTCCTATATATAGAAATGAGGCTTTGTCATTTGTATCATCCAGGAATTGTTCATTTGTGTAATCTAAAGGAGGTTTCCCCCTCAAAGAGGTTGATTCTGAAGGCGTTGATCTATATTTTCTATCTTTTTGTGAACTGGGTTCATAACAAAATTAACGCACGTTTGAATATTAGCCCCTAAATTTTTCCATGCTCCTTTTCAGCCAGTTTTTCATATTACATAATATATATATACTACTAATATATTCAACTATGACATAAGCACTATGATAATGAGGGAGGGAAATGATAGCTACAACATATTTATGACCATGGTTCCATTCAGGTTTGTGTTGAATCCTCAATGTAATGAAACTTGAATATAGGATCTTTAATGATCAAGACGAGTTCTTCCTCTGTAGTGTGATGTATGAATGGGTATCATTTCATGTGTTAAATTTTTTATGAGATGATTATATATTCATATAGGTTACAACTATTGCATCTAAATTTAATCCAAGTTAAATTTAGTGAGGGAACATAAAATGTGGGATTTAATGTTTGGTATACGAGGTATCTGCCAGCCGGAGGGGACTTTTAATATGGTGCCAAAGCGGTGTGTTACAAGTATTGGATCATATAAGTTCAAATATTGTGGCCTAAAGGCCAACCCACCTCCTTAACTAGGTCCAAAATGAATAAGAGATTTCATTTTCCCATGAATTCAAGAGTAGTGCCCTAAGTTAGAATCCATAAAGAATATGACTAGCATTACCTTCAAATCAAAGGTAATTTTGAACTGATTGTTTCATTAAAATACCTAACTCGCTTTAGGATTTGTAATTACATCTTTAACATTTTCCAATTGCATAATCGGTGACAGTTTAACCATTGAATATGAAGTGGTGGTTTGCATGGAATGCATTAATGTTTTTTATCATCAAAGGAATGAAATCTAAATGATTAATCTTGCTATGTTGAATTCCCATGTTAATTATTCATTTGGATATAGTGTGTGCATATTCATGTGAAGCGTTTATGTGGAACATAGTAAATAAATCTAGTAAGCTGGACTTAAAATTCCACATTGTTTATGCAGTGCAGCCACTATATATATAGAGAGAGAGGTTATATATATATATATATATATATATATATATATAGTTAGAATACATATTTTAGTCACCATTACAGTGTTTTATAGAACAAATAAAGGATTATTGTGCACATGTACGACTAAGTTATAGTCTAGGTGGATAGAAGAATTTAAATGTTTAATCAAGTATGGTAATGGGAGTGTTCCACAAAGACCATACCTACCATGTCCCATTGTTCCGCTATGATTAGTTCATGGGGTATGAATATTATATCTATAATCCTTTAAAAGGAGAACAGCTAAATAAGTTATACATATATATAAGGCTTATATGTGTATATATGTTTATAACTAGAAGTCCAAAGTATTAACATAGTTGTAGTATGAAGAGTTAGAATATTTGTTACATTGTCAAGGGAACACTTTTCCAATCACATAGATGATATAAATTGGATTTCAAGCTTAAACCATGCCCATAGGTGATATAGGTATACAACCTGTAAAGCCTGTGTGAAAAATAGAACGACAAGCAGCGGCCAAGGAGTATTGTTGGTTAAAAGGCTATTGGCCTCGTTTTTTTATACTACATAAATGAAGCCCTTTTCCTTTTTAACTGCTACTTAAATGACATTGATTGCATGGAATATTCTCAAATTCAATCATGTTAAATCTAGAGTATGTGGTACTCTTAAAATTGTTGCGTCTCTAGACTCTCAAAGTAGAATGCTATTAGGGATGGCCTACCTCACAAGTTTCAAGTCTTTGATTTAGACTAGCAGATCTCACAACTATCGAAACTATAACGTCTATGTCATTAGTGTAATCTATATCACAAAGGATCGGGATGCATGTGCTATAGGTGTTGTGGGCCATATGAAACTTAATCCATTCCATACTCATGCTTTTCTTTATAATTTAAAAAATACAGGGTGCTCTCTTTAGGAAATGGGACGGTTACCTCAACACATCATCGCAACTAATCAAGACAACATCGTTTTAGGTGTTTTCTCAACTTTATGTAAAAGGCCACTGATATGGTGAATATGTATTTGATCACTCCGAGGTAGATGCTTACTATTAGTTTGGTTCTTCTTACTACGCAAAGCTATAGTGATGTGTGACATTTACACCAGTAATGAGTCAACAGATACTAGTTGGTGATACTTGTTATAAGGATTAGATAAGTTACGTATGATATCACTACGTATAACATTTTATACAAAATAAACATGGGACAAAGTAGAATGGTGGCTTTAGGAAGTGTCTGTATGATTGGTAGTTTTAAAACTAAAAACTAGACCTTTCTGATTCAATTAACTGGTGCTTCCCTTTCAAAGCATTTTGTTTTATTTGTGCCTATGTCATCCATGATTTTTTAGGAGTTAGATGGCTAATCAAGTTGGATACAAACACAATTTTTTTGGATAATGGTTATCCTGATAGACATAGTTATCCTTAGTTTGGAGAGAGTTATCCTTAATTACACAACACACTAACCTTATCCTCTCCACGCCATGGACACAAAAATGGAAGGATAAAAGCAGGAAGGGTGGATAATGCTTATCCTGACCTTCAACTGATTGCTCTAAATTTCTGGTGGGTTGAGGCTATGCATATATGGATGATCGAGCTCAATTTTCATGACGAATTTTCTAGTTTAGTTGGAAAATTTTAAATTGTTCTCTAGTAGTGTGAGTAGCTCAATTTTCATGACAAATATTCTAGTTTAGTTGTTCTAAATTGTTCTCTAGTAGTGTGATTTTTTTTTTTTTGTGTGTCGAGCACGATTGTTCTGAAAACATTCATAATGAAGGAACCTAAGAAGCTGGGACAATTGAATGCTCAAACAATTTGTAAGTAGGAGGCTGCTTACCCTTCACCGTGAATGTGAAAGGAGGTTTACTGTGCCTTCATTCCCTTGACACGATTTTGGGTGATGCCTTATAGTCTTACGAAAAAAAGAACCAATGGCGGTGGTTGTATTAAGGGCCAAGTTTTAACTCCTCGGTCATATGCTTGTAGAAGTGGAGAAGATGCTCCTATTTTCTGTTCATCACTCCAAAATAAAACTAGAAGTAGTTGAGGTCCATGGCAACCTTTGATCACACAAGACCACTAAGTTTAAATGTAATTAAATTGTGAGTTGTTGCCTTCATGCATAACTCTCCCCATAAGAATAGACATAATTTTTATTGCACGACTACATTATTGTATGGGTATCTTTTCTTGTTTGACATAGGATGAGTGGGAAAATGCATTATCAAATTATCATGAAGACTTTTATTCCAACGTCAACTTTTGTATTGGAAAATTTTTTATTCATTGAAATACTAAAATATTTTATGTGCATTGAATTCTTAAAAGATTTTGATAGCTAAATAATTGTGTGAATTGGATGGGTTATAGGAAAATAGGGTCCAAATATTTCTTTGTATCTCCTGAATCATGATGGATTTGAAAAACATGAATTTTTTTTTGTAAATGAGTTTGTTCTAGCCATATGCCTCTTCCAGATTTAAAATATTTGTTTTTAAATTCTCGAAAACATTGTCCAATGTTGATGACTAAAATAGAAAATTATTTAATATTTAAATATGGAAAAATGGGCTACAGAGATTCATTCAGATCATCCAAACCGTGACACCTATGTAAAATATGATAAAGTTTTTTTTAATTAACCCTTTTTGAAACAAAAAAATATATTTTATTTTTCAAAAATTTGTTTCCACATGTTTGGAACTGCATCCAAAGTTCATGACTAAAACCAAAAAAACTGAGTAAAATAAAGTTCTTCCATTTGAGTTTTAAGTGGGATAATACCATTAATTTTGATGTTTCTTGAAAAGAAATAAGTTATTCACTTGGATAAAAATGTAGAGAAATTATGTTGATAATTCTTGAAAAAGAATTCATTTATTTCATTTAAAATATTACCAAGGATGTCCTCATGATACATATGCATTAAATTTTTAAAGATAAATATTGGACTCTTCAAGAGAATATGTACTTGTGTACGTAGGAATAATATCTAGTATATTGGATCTACTAGAAATGAATATGTGATTTTACATGGACGCAAAGCTTGAGTCACGCAGAAAGAGATAAGTCACTTTTTTTAGAAAGAGTTGACATAAAGTCTTTGCATAAAGTCTAATCGGTTTTGTTATTTAAGAACGATTTGCTATTCATGTTATCTATTGAGGAAATATTACAAAGTTGTGTGATGTGTTAAATGATAGAAAAATATTTTGTAATGCGTGCATAATACCATGGAAATTTTAGGGGCTAATATTCGCAAGTGGGCTAATTTTCCATGGTCTTTCCAAAAAAAATATTCTCCAATTTCCATTTTTTCTAAAGTTGATTCACCCAAATTTTATAGTATAAAATACTTTTACGTTAAAATTTGTGAAAATTGTATAAAGACTATATATAAAACTATTAGAAATTTACATGTTTTTACAAATATATCAACAAACATTTTATAATTTACAATTTGGGGACTAGTAAGATTCACCAAGGTTTCTAAACTTTAAGAAAAAATTTCATTGTTAAAATTTTCCTTGCATAATAGCTAGTGAATTAACTACCTCTTGGAAAAAGAAAAATTAGTGTTTTAGATTCCTTGGGAAATAAATATATATATTTATATCAAAAGAAGTATTTGTTGTGTTAGAAGTCCTCAAAGGAAGAGAAGGTAAAGACATGTCCTTGTATGCATTATTGAATTAGATTCTTAAAGAGGAAAACTCATAATCACATGCTTTATTGTGTTAATATTCCTTTGGAAGATTCCTTAGAGAAACATATACACTTGCATTCATGGAAAAATAGAGTATTGGTATTACATTTCTGGAGAAAAGGAAGGTGAAACCACATAATATCGATTGTGTTAGTGTTAGGCCCCTATAATACTAGTGTATTCCCTCATTGTTATTGTTAGTGTAGCCCTCTTATTGTTATTGTTGTGCCCATGTAGGCACCATATTGTTAGTATTATGCCCCATAGAATCCCAGTATTGTTATTCTTGTGCCCTTACATTCAAATTGTTATGTCAACTTTGACTTTATTGTGACCCCTTAGAATCCTATACATAGAAAGTAGGTTTTTGTCATTTGAATCATCCAAGAATTGTTGATTTGTGTAATGTAAAGGAGTTTTCATTGTCGAATAGGCTAATTTTGAAGTCTTTGATCTATCTCTTCTTCTATTTCGTGAGTTTGTTGCATAACATTTGGTATAAGAGCTTTGGATTCTAGGGTTTTTATTCTTCAAACATGGAATCTTGGCATTTTCATTATAAAGTGTTTTATACACAACTTCAAAAGCTAAAATTATTATCCTGTGAAGCCAAAATCTTGAAGAACTTTGGGTAAAAAATTCAGATCTTGGTTCACTATATTTTCAAAGAACCTCTATGGAAGTTAACATTTTTGTGGGCGCCAAAATTTTCTCTCAAACATATGACCTAGGAAAAATCATCAAAACTTTTTTCTTATGTGGATTCAAAAGAAGAAATTTTGACCACATGGAGCTGACATCGCATAGAATGTCAAGTAGAAATTTCAGACCTTGGTTCTCTATATTTTCAGATATATGCTCACAGGAATTTAGGGTTTTGTGTGGGATGCAAAATTATGTCACACATGTGACCTAGAGAAAATCATCATAACTTTTGTTTTAGGCATCAAATTTGAATTCTGTAAAAAGTGACTGAACTTCCATGGAATGTAGTTTTTACTGTAGAAATTTCAGGTTCGAAGGTTGAAACAATGACACGTGACATGGCGTACAAGGTCACCATGGGAGATTTAGCATATCTATTTCTTGAAGAATCAAATCTTGGCCTCACTTGTGGGGTTGGAAATAAGACTCAGAGGGCTATGATAAGACAAAATTTCATAACTTGGAGATCCAAAATTAAATCTATAGAACCAATTCAATATAGATATCCTATAAATGGAAAAAAAGTGTGTAGTTTTTTAAACATTTGCATAATTTTTGTCAGAAAAAATAGTTTTCAGTGATTCAAAAGGCACAATGAATAATAATTTTCATTAATTGATGCTTCAATAAAATGGAAACATCTAGTAAGCAACCCATAAGCTCTATTATCACACATTAAGAAGAGGAAGAAATACAACATGATATATCAAAATTACTAGACCAAGTGTAACAAATTGCACTCTCACAAAAAGTAACACAAGCTAATATGGATGGCTTGAAGCATGGCATCAATGGAATAGAAGAAAAAAAGAAAGGAAAATTGAAGATTTGAAGAAAGGCATGGAATGTTTGAAGGAAGGATTGACAAAGTTGCTATAAGAAATGATTCATAAAAGCGAAAAGGTAGTAGAGGAAACTCATGATGACAATAAAATAAACGTTAATCATGATTTCCTAGACTCTAATGTTGGATTGAAGAGCCAACATATTTAAAATATCAATAAGAGGAATTTTGATGGCAAGTATCCCATAACATGAATACTAGAGATGCAGCAATATTTTGATCTCCATAATATGAAAAACACACAAAAGGTGACCATTACAACTTTATATTTAGAACCTAATAAGTTTGTATGGTATCAGTTATTTTGTTCTCGTAAGCCACATGTCACTTGGTCAAATTCTACAAAGGAAATGATAGCACATTATGAGGATACAAAGAGAAACACCTTCTTTAGCCAATTGATAAATCTCAAACAAAAGGGTTAAATGACGGAGCACATTGAGGACTTCCAAAAATTGAATATAAGGGTAAATGATATTCTGAAGGAAGATAGGATTGATGTCTTCATAGGGAATTTAAAGGATAACATCCAACATGACGTTTGCCTTTGGGAACCTAATTCATTATAGAAGGCATTTAGGTTGGCAAGAAGAATTGAGAGCTAAACTATGGCATCAAGGAAGCTACCACTGATAAAAATATGGAAATTTTGCTTCCCCCAGCTTTCCACAACCTGAAAGGTTGAAACCAAAACAATTGGAAGAAAAAGGATCAAAAGGGCTTTGTTACAGTTGTGATAGGAAATACACTAAAGGTCATAAGTGTGGTGAGAAAAAACTAATTTACATAGATTATGAAGAGGAGGAGTAAAAGGAACAAGAAACATCAAAAGAAGATGATATACACTAGGAAACAACCCCAGAGAAAGAGGAAATGAATCCAACCATATCCTGTAATGCATTGGAAGGAATTGCCACTCCTCAAATTCCCAAGATAGAAGGAAATATCAAAAAGAAAAAGGTAATGGTTTTCATTGATTCAGGTACTACCCATAATTTTATTCATTGTAGGATAGCCAAGGAAATGAACTGATTCTGATATCCAGCACTAGAGTGCCAAATGATGGTTACAAATGGAGGAACCACAAATTTCTCTGGAAAGTGCTATAATATCAACCTATCCATGGGAGAATATGTATTGAATACTCCAATGCTTTCAAATCCAATGGGTGGTGGTGATGTTGTACTAGGAGTCCAATGGTTACAATCTTCAGGATGATAGCTTTTAATTTTTAAGAACTTTTCTCAAAATTGTTTGGAAAGGAAAGGAACTTGAATTAGGTGGTATCACAAGGAAATCAATAAATATAATCATATTTAATTTCATGACAAATGTTTGAAAGAAAGAACAATGGGGTGTAATTTCACAGTTATCTTCGCTAGAGGTTCAAACATCAAAATCATCTATTTCTCTAGACCTCCAAAGAGTCTTGGACTATTATTATAAGGTTGAAATAGTGAAATATCAAATAGATAATCAAAAATAACTTCTCCAACTCTTAAAATATTACCTCAATTTGGCGTAGAATAGAATGAAACAACATGCAAATGAACATCGCAAGAAAATAAGTTTTGATGTGCACAATTGGGTATTTTTATGGCTACAAACATAAAAAAAAATGTCCCTCAAGCAAGCGAAGAAGCATAATAAATTATCACAAAATGGTTATGGTACTTACAAGGTGCTGCAAAATATTAGTACTATGGCATACAAATTATAGCTTCATGCGCCTTCTCGAGTGCACCTAGTTTTCCATGTTTCATGCTTAAACAAGGTTATAGGTGACAAGATCATCATTCAAACAATATTGCCAAGACATGATGAGGAAGGAAATATAATATTGGAACCTGAAGCAGTCACGAAAACAATGATAGTTATGAAATCGTTCGATTTAAGAATATCTCATAAATTAGAAGAACTTACCCTCGGAAGATTCCACATGGGAGGATGAGAATTTTATACATAAGCATCCAAAACTACTCAAGTGTTTAGGACAACACTCTTTTGAAGGAGATAGGCACGTTTGTTCCCTAAAATACTAGTGTATTCCCCCATTTCTATTGTCAGTATAGTCCCCTTATTGTTATTATTGTGCCCATGTAGTCCCCATATTGTTATTATTATACCCCATAGAAGCCCACTATTGCTATTGTTGTTCCCTTACATTATTAATATTATGTCGGCTCTAATTATACTCTGGCCCCTTAGACTTCTATATATATAAAGGAGGTATTGTCATTTGAATCATCCAAGAATTGTTCAATTGGATATTGTAAAGGAGGTTTCCCCCTCGAAGAGGCTAATTTTGAAGTCATTGATCTATCTCTTCTTATATTTTGTGAGCTCATTGCATAATAGTTAGCCTTATGTTGGCAAAAATAATATGCATTTGCACACCTAAAGGGATTAGCTATGGTATTAATTTTATTTTAGGACCAGGTTAAGTGTAGTTATTGGGCTATATATTTTGGTAAGAAGAAGTGTTTGTCTGAAAGCATGAAAGGATAAATGTTATGTGTTTTATCACTTCGAAAGGAAATGTATTTCCCTTTCCATGCAAGATTTAGTTGGTTTCCTTTGGAAAAAAATATATGTTTCACATACAAAAAGAACAAGCCCTCATGTTATTTTCTGTTTGAGAGGATAAGTAGTAGCATGAAAGAAATTATAACTATAATGTTAACTTTTCTTGGAATAGATCTTGCATTCTTATACATAATTTAAATTGTGAATGCTCTCTTTCTAGAAAAAAGATGTTTCATGGAAAGGAACATGCATTCGCATCATAATTATAGAATCTATTGATAAAATCTTGTTTAGGAAAATAAAACATTATATAGGTAACAAATAAAATTTCTTATTGGGATAGTTCTCTTCAATATTGTTATCACATGCAGAAGAAAAATATTCTAATATGTGAGTTCCATTGTAATAATTAATATGAAAGTGCACGCAAGATTATGTTAGTGTATTGTTCAAAATATGACACTTGATAGTGATTTTCTTGTTACTAATGCATGAGCAATGATGTTAAAGAATATATTTGATTACATTATGTTTATGATTTGTGCATGCACATCAATAGATGTTGAAGTGTCACTAATAAATATTGATTATTGGTTAATTAATATTTTATATTTTATTTTACCATGATATCAACTACGTTGATGAGAGAAATGAAAGGAAATGATAGTGACTTATGCAGAGGATAATTCACATTTAACATTGTGGCAGATAAATATTTTTTCGTTCACACATATTCAGGAATGCCAACTTTCAGATGATCCACTTATGGGAAGAACCACGTTGCAAGGACTTAATCACATGGCTTCTTGGTTAAATGATATCATGATGATTGTAATAACTTATATCTAGTTATGCTTCAACTTAGATGGAATAATATTTTGTGCAATTTTAAATATTGGTTAAAGAATGGAATCACTTACAAGCCACTGAGTGAGTGGTGAACACCCTCACGATAATTTAACAATAAAATTAAATTTTTGTTGGTTCTCGCCCCTCAGGGTTTCCGGTGTATATAGGTATCTAATGATGTGTTTGTTCATTTTGTCATTTTTATGATGTTAATTTCTTTCATGATGTTATGTTTATATTAGAAAGTATGTGATTTACAAATTGAGTTAAAATAATCATGGAATAGATCCATAGTTATAGCAAGAAATTTAAGTTAATATGGTACCATAATGGCAGTTAATTGTTCTATAACTCACTATGCTTTTACGAAATATTTCCCTATGTAATGAGGGGGTGGTTATTATAATGATTATTGAGGGAATATATAAAGTAATTTAAAATGTTACACATTCATAAATGCCGAAAAAATTTCCTAACTCCATGCATTTTACTGCAATATTGACTGTGGTGCTATGTTATAAGTTGGGTGTCAGAGAAAAAGGTTGAAACACTGGCGCCTTTTGGGAATCATTAAGCAGAAAATAGGTAGAGGTATGATGTTAGTGGACTTTATCTTAGGTATGATTGAAACTGAACTTGCCATAGACTACAATTGACATGAGATGCATGATGCATGATTAATGGTGACACTAAATAATAGAAAGCAATCATGTTTCTTTAAAAGTTGTTCTCATGACATCTTAATATTGATGCAGATAAAAGACAATAAAACCTCAGTTGCACCTTTGAACGATCCTGAGCACTCACTAGTTATAGAAAGGATTAATTACCAAACTTTTCATCCATATTATTACAATAATGATTATGGTGCATAAAAAAAATGACTAAAGTTACAATGCACTACTTATAAATAATGGGTACATCTATGGTTTGTGTACTAAATAAAGAATGTATAATTTGGGGTTGAACTTGAAGATAACAATATAATGTTTTAGAAAAGCATTGAAAGAACATCTTTGTATGTTAAAAATGAGAAATTATTCAAGTGTAATTCATATAGTGAACTTAAATGGAAGGAAAAATTCATAGTAGCATAACGTTTGGTTGTCTTTTTTCATGTAGAGTTGTAGATGAAACTTTTCGTTCCATGTGTTTAACAAAAGTGATAAATGAGATCTAAAGTTTTGTTGTTTTAAAGAAGTGCAACTCTAGGAGTTTTGGATGTGATCAGCCTCAACATCAGGGTTTACAACCCAATGCCATGTAACCCTACTTTGAGTCCAAAAAAATACTTTTCACGCCTAGATTCCATAATCTAGTCGATTTTACCGATTTGTCACTACCCTTTAGGGATTATTGATTGTGTTGTTTTGAAAACATTTCACCATTAATGACATTAATATAATTCACTTCATTTTGTAAATTCTAGTTTTACTCCCTCTATGATAGTGTAAACATCTTTATCGTAATTTATTTCATGTCCTCTAACTACTTCTTAAAATTTCTCAATGGCAGTAGACTGCATGTTTGCAAACTATTTGTTAAAGTCTTTTAATGGTTATAGATTGCATGCTTGCAAATTATTTCTTAAAATGTCTCAATAGTTGTAGATTTCATGATTGAAAACTATATGATAAAATGTCTCAATGGTTGTAGATTTCAGGATTGCAAATTGATTTCCCAAAATTCCCCAATGGTTGTAGCTTACATGGTTGCAAGCTTATTGTAAAAAAATTCAATTTTCGGTGTCTAGCTGTTCAATGGGACTATCAGTTTCTTTATAAATTGAGGTTTTAGGGTGGGACCTTACATAAATTACAATTCATGTATTCAACGATATTTTAATGTTTTTTCAATTACATATTGTTATTATGTGAAAGTTGAATGTATAACACATGTATGACATTTGGTGATTTTTTGTCAATGTACTTTTAGAAATTGCAAGACCTATGTTGACAATCAATTATGGGTGCATGATGTACATAATTGTTCTTTTTCTTTAATTATAATATGCAAATGGATAATTATGTAAATTACAATGGATTTTTAGGCTTTGAATATTTTTTGACATTCAATTATTATTGGACATAATGGCTATGGAAGCCATGATGGGAGGACGTAATATTTTATTTTATTAATGAGTTAGGTTTTTTTTGGATATTTAGGAACTAACTCTAGAATTTTTAGAAGTCTTATAATTTGAAAAAATATTGGGGGTAAGTCCAAGTGGACTCCCTCCAAGTCCCAATCCTAATTGAAATAACAAATATATTTAAAATAGGGTATTATGTTAATCATTAGTTTGAGAGAAAGTACTAAGTTGGGTGGAATAAAAGAAACAGTAGACAAAGATTGGCTTAAAGTAAAAAAAATAATATTTTTGAAAAAAAAAAAAAAAAAAGTCCTAGGCTAAAGGTTTGCAGACCTAAAAGGAGATCGTTGTTAAAATAGCTGAGGAACCACAAAGGAAGCAATGAGGTGTTTATTTTAGTGGCTATGTAGTCAATCGTGGGGAAGTATGGAGTAGTCACGGGAATTCTCGATCCCCAATAATTGCCACACATATAACAAAGTTAGACGAAATTATGTCTATATTTGCTTTGATTTGAGAACAATTTAAAGATGTTGGGTTAAATATATCGTGAAGTTTCCTGTCTCCTATTGTTCGTAGGGTGTCTTATAGTTATTGCAATGGATGTTCTATTCAATTTACCTAACCAACAATATCATATCAATTAGGTTGTGTGTGTAGGTTCGTATGAGAAAATGTACATGTCAGAGATCAATTATCTATATGCATGCATAAAGGAAGTAAATTGTTAATGTATGTACTTATGATTTAATTTATGATTTACACCAAAATAAAATAGATGGATATATATGTCATGAGTTTGAATTTGATTGAAAGTACTATGGGAGAGAAAGGCAATAATTCGCAAATGGCACTAGCGATAAAAAAAGACTGGTGTAATCCGTAAATTAAAGACAACCTCCAGTTGATACAATTTTTTTCTCACTTTGATGATGATAGCGCTAGTTCTCTCTGAGTACTTGCAAATGTATTATGATTAAAGTATTACTTGACATTGCATAAACAATTGATAACGACAGGTATTGCGTTTGATAATAATTATTGATTCTACTTATTATATATAAAAATCCTTCATTTTGAAGGGAAATGATTCATATTTTTGTGAATTATATTGTTATATTATGGGTAATAGTTAATATTCCAACAAGAGGACAACACCGAGGATGGTGTTCTCATTGAGGGGGGGACTATAGTATCCCTAGCATAGGATACCATAAAAACTCTCTTAAAATGAGTGTTCTTGAATATTTAAATATTATTAATTCTTATATTTATATTACATGAACAATATTCTTTTAATTAACAGGATTATTTATTAATTATTTTGTTTAGAAGATATTTATATTCTTCTATGTAAATAAAATATATTTTTCAAGAATTGGTATATTTTATGAGTTTTAGAACTAACGACTCATAGTATTAGAAAATCTATGGATATGTGATATTTTATCCATAAGTGAAATAGAAAATCTACTTGAAAAAACAACATTAGAGATTTATGCAATGATTTATTGACAAATTTCAAAATTAGGAAAAATATGACTGGTGGAGTGATTTATGGATGATTACTTGGGTGATTTTAGAATTTAGAAAAGTATGATCTACGGATAATTTATGGAGGGATTTTAGGATTCAAGGAAAATATGAATTATGGAGTGATTTACGGAATGCTTCCAGGATTTAGAAAAGCTATTGCATTTTCTTAATTCTACTTATTGTAATCCTATGGAAAAATATGGTAACTAATGACATAATACATACATAATATAGCTAAGAGAGAAGAAGGAGGGATTTTGAGCATGCATTAAAAGATAAGGAACTATGCTCTCTGAAAATTATTTTGTTCGCATAGGGTGCATGAAGCAAAAAAATCAAATTACTTTGTTGAAAATTTTCATATGATAAAGAGTTGAGATTATTTGCTTGGGAAAACCTCGATGGACTTCGATGCATTGAGGAGTAAGTGCTTTTTTTGTTGAATTCTTAAAATATTTCATGTGCGTTGAATTCTTACAGAATTTTCATAGCTAAATAATTGTGTGAATTGCATGAGTTATTGGAAAATAGGGTCCAAATATTTCTTCATATCTCCCAAATCATGATGGATGTGACAAACATGAAATATGTTTTTATAAATGAATCCTTTATAGGCAAATTCCTCTTCTAGAATTGAAAAATTAATTCTCAAATTCTCAAAAACCATGTCCAAACTTGATATAAAATAGAAAATTATTTAAGATTTAAATCTGGAAAAATAGGCTGCAAAGATTCATTTGAATCATCCAAACTATGACAAGTATTTAAAACTTGGTATCAGTTTTTTTTAATGAACCAATTCTGAACAAAAAGGTCTTTTGGTTTTCAAAATTTTGTTTCCATATGTTCAGAAATGGCATCCAAAATTGACATCTAAAACAAGAAAAATAGAGTAAGACAGGGTGCTTTCATTTGACATTCTAGTGTGATAAAAATAGTAGTTATTTATGTAGATATAGAGATAACTATTATGTTAATTCTCTTGAAAAGAAATAAAGTAATTGTGTGGAAAAAATAATAACTTTTAAGTTTGATTTTTCTTGAAAAGAAAATAAGTTATTCTCATGCACAAAAACATAAAAATTATGTTGATATTTCTTAAAAAGAAACAAGTTATTCACATAAATAAAAAAAATAGAACAATTATGTTGATAATTATTTAAAAGGAATTAAGGTATTTCATTTAACAGATTACCAAGGATGTTTTCATGATTCATATGCATTAAAGTCTTAAAGATAAATATTGAAATATTAAAGAGGATATGTGCTTATGTTCATATGAATAATATCTAGTGTATTGCATCTACTGGAAATGAATATGTGATTTTACATGCATGTGAAGCTTGAGTGATGCAGAAAGAGAAAAGTAATTTTTTTGAGAAACAGTTCACATAAAGTCTTCGCATAAAATTAAATTGGTTCTGTTATCTGAGAAGGATTTATTATTCAGGTTATTTATTGAGGAAATATTACAAATTGGTCTAATGTGTTAAATGATAGGAAAATAATTTTTATTGCATACATAATATCTAGTCAGTTATCTAGCCTTTCGGAAAAAAAATAGTGTGTGAGATTCCTTCGAAAATAAAAATATAATTTTTTATGCAAAGAAGTATTTGTTGTGTTAGAACTCCTCAAAAAGAACAGAAGAAAAAAATATGTCCTTGTATGCATTATTGAATTATATTCTTGGAGAGGAAAACTTGTGATCACATGCTTTATTATGTTAAGATTCTTTTGAATAACATATAAACTTGCATGCATGGAAAAACATAGTTTTGGTATTACATTTCTGGACAAAGGGAATGTGCAATCACATAATATTTATATTCTTGGAGAGGAAAACTTGTGATCACATGCTTTATTATGTTAAGATTCTTTTGAGTAACATATAAACTTGCATGCATGGAAAAACATAGTTTTGGTATTACATTTCTGGACAAAGGGAATGTGCAATCACATAATATTTATATTCTATGCATTTGCACACCTAAAGGGATTAGGTATGGTATTAGTTTTATTTTGGGTGAAGATTATGTAGAGTTATTGGGATATATCTTTTGGTAAGAGGAAAGTGTTTGTTTGCATGCATGAAAGAATAAATGTTAACTGTTTGATCGCTTGGAAAAGGGATATGTTTATGTTTCCATGCAAAATCTAGTTACTTTCCTTTTCAAAAAAATATATGTTTCACATGTAAGAAGAAGAAGCCATCATGTTATTTCATGTTGGAAAGGATAAACAGTTACATGCTAGAAATTATAACTATTATGTTAACTTTGTTTGGAATAGATCTTGCATTTTTATACATAATAAAAATTGTGAACAGCTCTCCTGTGGAAATGATATTTTTGGAAAATAACATACATTCACATGCATATGTATAGAATCTATTGTGTAATTCCCATTAGAAAAGACAAAATAATAGTGGAAACAAAAAAAAATGCTTATTGGGTTAGTAATGATGAAACCTTGTTATGCATGTGCATGCACAAGAACAATATCTAGTATGTTAGATTTCCTTTGGAAGGAATATGAAGGAGCATTGAAGATTATGTTAGCATTATTTTGGGAAGATGACACTTGATAGTGATTTTCTTCTTATTAATATATGTGCAATGATGTCAAACAAGACTTTTCGTGACATTTTGTTTATTTTTTATGAATGCACATGAATAGATGTTCAAGTGTCACTAACCAATATTGATTATTGGTTAATTGATATTTTATGTTTTATCTTACCATTATATCAAGTGTGCTTATGACAATAATGACATGAAATGATTGTGAATAATGCAAAGGAAAATTCACATTTAACATTGTGGCAAATAAATATCACTTGGCCCATGAATATATATAAATGCCAACCATCGGATGATCGTCTGATGGAAAGAACCAGGTTGCAAAGACATGATGTACTTGGATTCATGGGTAAATGATTCATGATGATTGTAATAAATTATAGCCAATTATGCTTTAATTCAGATCATAATTCTTTGTAATATTTTGAACAATGGTTAAGAGATGGACTCTCTTACAAGCTATTGAGTGAGGGGTGAACACCCTCATGAGCATTTAATAATAAAATTAAACATTTTCTAGTTTTCAGCATATGAGGTTTCCAATGTACATTAGTGCCTAATGTCGTGATTGTTCATTGTGGCATTTTTATCATGCTAATTTATTTCATGATTTTATGTTTGCATTATCAAGTATGTGATTTAATAACTGAGTTAAAAGAATCATGGAATATATGCATAATTATATTAGGAAATTAAAGTTATTATGGTACAACAATGGGAATTAATGGTTGTGTAAGTCACTATGATTTTACTAAATATTTCTCTATGTAATGATAATGGTTATTTTGATGGTCATTGAGAGAATATAGAAGGTAATTTAAAAAATTACACATTGGTAAATGCTAAAAATATTTCCTAACTCCATGCATTTTCTTTCAATGTTACTGGAGGATCTTACATTTAACTCTTTCAAAATGTTTGGAATTATATTGGCTACAAAGTATTGTTTTTCGCATGTATTCATAGACCAAGAGAGTGAATGGTTAAGCCTCTCAACAAGGCTAGACTGACTCGAAAAGAAGGGTAAGATCTTCTTCACTCTTTCGTATTGCTTAGAAAAGAGACATGGTAGTTTTTGGCCCTTAGAGAACCAATAGGATATCAGGGCCACTTGATTAGCCTCTTAATCAACTATTCTAATAAATTTTTATTTAAATTAGTCACCTCTAAGAGACCATGCACCCCCGTTTGTAAATGGTGGTTTACCTACCCATGCGATTATGGTCTTTCTCGACTAGGAAATTATGACTATATCCCACAGGTAAATGATGGTATTAACTACTAAATAACCCTAATAAACGTGGAATGACAAAGTATCATCCATTTCAATTAATGCAATGGTTGTAGTGTTTCTTTTATTGTTTTTCGTATAGATGTGAATTGTTCTTTATGTAAATTCTTATAAGGTGAGAGGCATTCAGTGGTTTGTATCTTGGTGCTCCACTCTATATTAGTTTTTGGTATCTATAAAATATGTTAATAAAATGTTAGTTTATTAGAATAATAATATACTTCCTTTCAAAAAATCTCCGCTTCCAAACACAATTGAAGTTCATTTAGATTTGAACGACCATTTTCACGGAGAATGTGCAACTAAATTTTCACATATATAATAACCATAATACCAACTGGGACATGCATCTCCCATAATTAAGCATATTTAACAATTATAATATAATAGTATGTGTGTGTGGTTTCGTAGTGTGTGTGGGTGTTGTTTTTATTCAATCAAATGAATGATTGTGTTACATTATAGATATGAAAGTGGATAGAATTGCATTTTTGCTCAAATATGGAGCTAGCATAAGTATTTAAAAAATAATTATTTAATGACTCAAAGGCTATTTGAATATCAATTATAAATAAAATATTTCAATGTTCACCTTAAAATATTTCATATAAAGTGTATAGAATGAAGTTGTATACGTTATAGAATGAGAAGAATAGATTGTAGTTCTTGCTCAATATGAAGCTAGAATAAAGTATTTAAAAGGGAAATATTAATGACTAAAAGGCTATTTGAATATCAATTATAAATACAATATTTCATATCAAATATTTCAATGTTCACCTTAAAATGTTTCATACCAAAGTCTATAAAAAGAAATTGAAAACAAAAAATTGTTGCATTGAATTTTTTTTAATGGTGTGTAGCTCACTATAAAGAAAATGTCTAATTCCTTTCATACTCAATATGGAGTTCTCAATTTGTTTGTTGTATCTATATTAAGATGATGATTGATTCTATAGTGATGAGAAGCATTTTATACCTTCAGTATATTGATTCTTCTACATAAATGTAAATAAAAAACTAAATTAAAACGTGTAAATTTCCTAATATAATGAAAAAATATTTAAAATTTAACATTTATATGTTTTTATATATCAGGGTAGTTATATTATGTTTTTTAATACTATATTTTTTAACTCATTAAAAAATGTGTAATAAAAAAATTATAAATTTTACAGTTATTCATATTCTCCACATGTAACATCCAAACATCTATATATTTATATATAATCATTCTTGATTTCTTTTCAGGTGATATAAGAGTCAGCAATACGTACTATAATACTCTCCGCTAATGTCGCCTCACGGAAAAGGTCAATAGAGATTTCTACATATATAACTCAATCCAGAATTACATACATTTGTGTATAATAATAAGAATGGTTTGAGATTGGTTCCGTGAATGTGAATATAACTCAGTTTCGTATCTATATCGTATTACATCCGAAAGCTAGACAGTTGCTGTTTATATCTCCAATGATATTAATACAGTGTGGACTTATGACTGGTCTGAGATTTTTTGAATTCATCTCTTTCTCCATGTCATATTACATTTCAGGGTTAGGTGGTTCGTATACCGATGATATTAATACAAAATTGTTTTAGTTCATATGTTCCTCTGTAGAAATTCCTAGTTAATTCTACCACGGAACATTCAATATAGATGGCTGACCGAAATGCGCTGATAATTCCTGAAGAAACAACAAACAATCAGTACATTAATAAAATACTGTGATCAAAATATTGCATGCTTCGTCTAATACCACCGAAATTTGCCTAGCTTGGGAAAATTAAAAAGGCCAATCTAAGACATCACTGGGCTGGTGTAGGGAGATGAGCGTTAAATTTAATTAAAGTGTCGATATTTGAAATATTTAAAAATGCGATCAATAGGACCTAAGTTAATCGTTTGACTTTACTTTTTTCTATCAAAATTTAAAATATGCCAAAACTAGATAAACCTAGTAATAAAATAATAATAAAGAAGCAAAAAGTAAAGCTTCGTTTAGATGGGACCATGCAAGAAGATTTAACTTTACCATATGACATGCCCGGTTCTCTCTTGATTCCTTGGCCAGCGCATAGCCATTCTTGCCGGGCCTTATGATGAAGCACAGTGGATTACTACGCCGAAGAATGCATTGCCACCAAAGCAGCTGAACCAAACCAGCTAATTAAAATAATTGCCATTCTAACTGCAACCAGTCGGCCACGTCTGTCATTGTGGGCAAATCATCCTTGGCTGAGTAACACTCTGTGCTTGTACCTCTACCCCTTCATGCAAACACTCCCTTCACTTGGACAACAAACAGGTAATCAAAGGCTAAGGGGCAGTTCAGCAAGCTGGGCTGGCAGGCTGGCTACGAGAGTATTCAGGAACAAGATGTAAGGTATATAAAGAGATAAATAGAGGGTAAACCGACCCCAGATGGGATGGATAAATATATACACCTACCTCTGATATCGTTATTTGGACGACTGAGCGAATAAATCTCTTTATGAGCGTGCATTATTTAACGAAGGAAGCATACTTTTTAACGAAGGAAGCATCCATCTATCTATGGCCAATAGCCAGCACCCGTGTGCCTAACATCCAGATTCCACCATTATGGTTTTAGCTATAAAATGTTTTTCAGCAACTAGAGATTCGCCGGAAATAGAAATATGTACAAATATGTAGTGCGCATCGTGAGGAATAGTGGGCATTCTCTTAAAAATATTCTTTGTATTTCAATTTCCATTGTCAGTTTCTAGATTGCCTAGAGAAAGTGACATTTTCCCTAAAAGATGAAATGAAATTGTAATTAATAATTTTTTAAATTAATAGTTATATTAAAAATCATTGAATTATATTTTATTTAATAATGTAAAATTTTAATGTTAATAAGAAAAATTCCTGACATACAAAAACTTTGATGTTTGATAAAAGAAAAAAAAAAAATTAAACTGTGAGAATTAGTGGATTTGAATATTTATAAATAAAAATTGAAATCGATAATACATAAGTAATAACAATCGTAAGATTCCTATAATATAATGTTTTTATTTATGTTTAATTTTTTTTTATTCACATTTTATATCCATTTAATAATGATAAATAAGAACAAAGTAATAATGAATAAGAACAAAATGATTTATATAATAATAGGAATATTATTTACAATATTGATAATTATTAATTAATTAAATTTTTACCTTTTATATTATAGAATTTTTTTTTTTAATTTTCTCTATATCTTATTAACATAAAATATATATAAATTTACATAACTTCCTTATATATATTTGCATCTATTAAGAAAACCTCTCACATTTCACTCTTTTATCTAGAAAGATTTGTATCTATTCATGTGGTTTGTTGAAGAATTAACCTCCCTTTATTTGAGTAATTCTATGTTTGTTAAATTCTTTAATATTTTAAATGGTGATGCAAGTTGTGAATCAACTTAAGATTCATTGATAGAAGATTAAATATTAGAAAGTTGTTGACAAATTCCATAGAAACATTCCAAAAAAAAAAACAAATTGTTTTCATTTCCATAGAAGTGTCAAAATATTTTTCTAAACTGACAAAAAGAGAAAATGAGTTAGGTTTGACCCATGAATTAAAAGGAGACATGAAAGAGTAATCCATAGATAATTCCTTCAAGGTGTAGGCACTCAATGGTAAAAGTAGAGGTAGAGGTCAAATATCTACAGGTCTTCACTGAGAAGAGTAAAGAATAACACCTAAAGAGAAGAAAAATGGAAATAAAGTTATGTAGCGTAATGTTACTACTAGAAAAGGTATAGTCACTATAAAAGTGAATGTAGAAATAAATAGTTAGATATCAGAAAGGGCATAGCTAATCTCCCCAAAAAAATATGAAGGAAAATATGATGGAATGATCATTTCATACCAGCCATGGAAAAATATTTGGGTGCTAGAAAATGGCTGCAACAAAGCATGTGGCATCTAATAAATAACATTTTTCCTAGAGTTTATATTCATATTAAATATGAAATTAATTGAGGAGATGATAACCAAATCAATGCCTTAAGTAAATATTTTGTGTTACTTTTGAACAAACAACATGAGAAGAAAAACATTATTAATGGCTTATATGTACCTAATCATAGACATAACTTATCAGGATGTTAAAATTGAGTTTAAATGATTATGATGTATGGTTAATGGGATCCTCATACATAGTATTACATAAGCCACATGATAAAAAAACGTATTGCAATTGTTCAAATTGCCAATTACGAAATGCTTCCATTGAATCTAAAATGTGTAAATATGTCATAGTCACATGCACAAAATGTCTCAAGAACTAGATGGATTTGATTATGGAAACATAGTTATGATCATCTACTTTTTAATAGTATCACTCAGGAAAATTTAGTTAACTTCATATATATAAATAACATACATAACCTTGTGGAAGTTTCGTTGTTATAAATAATCAAATAGACAAGTTTCCAATAGAATGCTACAACACAAAATGGGATCTAGAAGTGGTTCACATACACTTACGTGGAACAATGCAAACTTAGTTTCTGGTGGAAATTTCTATCGAATCAAATTCATCAATTATTTTAGTTGGAATGTTTTAGAATATTTACACAAAATAAATATTTATATCTATAGTACAAAGAATAATGTTGAAGATACACCAAATTGCTTGTATGAGATGGAGGAGGTGAGTATAACTAAAATGGGTTTGCAAAATTTTTATAGACACCATGGAAATGAAAGTTAGTTCACTACCATATAAACTCTACAATAGAATGCAGTATATTAAAGGAGAAACCAAACATTCATAAACATTGCAAGTGGCATGATCAAGCATACAATTATTTCTAATGATTTTCCAATTGAAGTTGTTGTTTCTTAAATCTACATACTTATTATATTTCCAACAAAAAGTGCCAAAGCTAAAGTTCCTCGACAAGGATGGAGTTCAAAGAAGTCAAATTTCTATCACATTGTAATTTCTGTTTTAATTCCTATGCATGTGTCCCACAAGATATAAGAAGAAAATTGGAAAAAAAGGAGTGAAAAGTGCATCCATATTGAGCATGGTGAATAGTCAAAACCTTGCAAACCATATAACCTAGTTACCAAATATTTTTTTTGTGTGTAGAAATGTAAATTTCTTGGAGGAAATATCTTGCAGTGGGAAAGAAAATGAAATAACTGAAAACCAAAATCTTTTTTGTCTAAATAGATGGACAATTTTAATGTTTAGTATAGCAAGTACCTCCAACAAAACTACCAATATTTCTAATGAAAACACAAGAGGAACAAACACAAAATTTATCTACTTCCAATAGTGAGTCAGCAGGATTGCTTATAAGTTAGAAAACAAGGAGCCTGAGAAAATTCTATGAGTGAGTGATTACATGGATCAACAACACGACATCATATACTTATACTATCTACCCACTTATATTAAAAATGATATGAAGGGAGGGAACTAGGTAGATGGCATGAATTAAGAGACTAAAGTAATTGAAACCAATGGGACATGGGATATTGTTCACTGGACTAGATAAAATTAACATTGGTCTTAAGTGGGTTTATAAGATAGGACAAAATTGGAAAGGAATTATAGGGAAACACAAGCCAAGGATAGTTTCCAAAGATTTATCTCAATAACCTGGTATTGGATATCATGAAATGTTTATTATAGTAGCAAGGTTACACATTATTAGCATTATCTTAGAATTGTAGTCTAGAAAAAATGGCTAGAATTCCAAATGGATGTTAGTCAAGATTTTTGAATGAAATTTAGAATAAGAGATGTATGTAGATTATCCACTAAGATTTGAACTTAACAGGCCAAGAGAAAAAAGTGTGCAACTTGAACAAATCATTGCATGTATTGTAGGAAGCTCAAAGAGCTTGCTATAATCAAACTGCGTCTTATTTGCTCAACAATAAGTTTAGTGAGTTTAACGAGAGTTGTAATAGGGCAAATGTTTATATAAGGTTAGACTAAAAAAATTAAAATTTCTATAGTTTGTCTTTATGATGATATGATATACACTGAAAATATAATGTCTCGTGAATTAGTTTTAGGGAATTGAAATTAACTAATATATTCAAGGAATTTTCATATGTTAGAAAATATATTTTATATATAGCTTAAATAACTTTAAGGTAGAATAATGAAAATCAGAAGAAATACCTATTACAATAGGAAAAAAATTCAACAAGAATCATAAACTACCACCAATTTACTTAGCACTATGTAAAATGCCAATAGGTAGTTGAACGCACTTTACTACACTTAGACTTAATGTTATATCTATAGTTAGTTTCATTTCCATATTTATAGAGTTTCTAACGAATTCTCGTTGGAATGTGTAACACCCCTCCCTTGTATGTAAACCTTGTTATCCCAAGCTGAGAAAACCTAGGTCTAATGTGTAACAAGAAAAGTAAATACTTTATGAAATAAATAAAATAATTAATCTTTTGGAAAAATGAAACACCAAGATATGAGATTCTTGCCAAATCCCATTGGTGAATGGGAAGGGATAATTATTTCATGATAAATCTTCTAGATTCAACTCTAGATGATATGGATGGATTGGAGATAAATATCCACTGAGAAAAACATAAAATATTTGCAAGAGAGGAAGGCAAGCTTTTAGGATGAAAAGCCTCACGGGAGAGAACGACGAGATTTTATGAGAGATGCTTAGGAAAATGGATAAAAAGGATCCATAAAAGTGGGACAACTCTAATGGAAACAATATCATGGAAGAGTGTATTAAATAGCCATTGGAGAGATCAACAAGAGCCTTTTGATTCATGGCAAGAACTCTCAACTCGGGGGTGCACTGGAAGAGTTAGTTCTAGGTTGGGTGGAAGTTCTTGGTTTTCCAAGTGACCACATTTCTATATTTTGATGTACATCAAGTGTATGGGATGTACTGTATGTTTGCCTCTCAATCCTTGTGTGTCAAATCTCTCAGCATATGTGTAAAGTTGCATGTGTTATCTTTGTTTATAAGAATGATTGAATGCTTATGCATGTGCGCACTAGTGAATATAAATTAACTAAAAGTGTGTAGTTAATGGTGGAATCATAATAGGTGATTATTAATATTGAATCATGGAGATAGGTGACCAATGGTATCCATGTACCTATGTAAAATTTAATGATAATAAGACAACTTTGTATGATGAATAAATATGTTTTATGGATGCAATTTTACAATAGATGATTCTGCTTATCAACGCTATGCATTATGCATCATGAGGAAACTTGCATCCACTGAGGCTCCTTTTCAAGGAAAATTCTAAGGATGGAAAACTATATTGTAGTTTATAAGATTGGCAAATCTCACTAGTCCCTAATATGCAAGCTATAAAATGTTTATTGATGTATTTGTAAAATTATTTAAATTTATAATGATTCTATATATACAATATATAATGTTCGCAATTCTTAAGGTAAAATAATTTCATATTGTAAAATTTGGGCGAATATTGTTTATAAAAAAATGGAAATTGACGAATGTTTTTTTGGAAAAATCATGGAAAATTTGCCAGGTCCCTATACTACTAGTGTAAACCCTTATTCTTATTAGTGGAGACCCCTTATTGTATTATTGTTTCCATAAATTCCCCATGTTGTTATTATTGTACCCCATAGAATCCCACTATTGTTATTGTTTTGCCCCTACAATATTATTGTTATGTAGGCTCTGATTGTATTGGGACCGCTTAGACTGCTATATAGAGAGAGGAGGTCTTCTCATTTGTATCATTCAAGAATTGTTCATTTGTGCAGTGTAAAGGAGCTTCCTCCCTCAAAGAGGTTGATTCTTAAGGTGTTGATCTATCTTCTCTATCTTTTTGAGAGCTCGTTTCATAATATTTGGCATTAGAGCATTGGATTCTAGGGTTTCACTGCTCCAAAACAGGTCATTATGGAATTCTCTCTATAACTATTTTTAACTGATGTTCCAGAAGCTAAACAAAAGTCATTTGAGCCGAAAGGTAGATGATCCTTGCCTCCAAATTTCAAATCTTGTCTCACTATATTTTTGGAGATATGATCTGAGGAATTTAGGGTTTTTGCAAGCTTGGGAAATCCATTACAAATAGGTCATCGTGGAATTTTCTCTATAAGTTTTTTTCCACAAAAGGTTCCACATTCAACTTAAAACCCATTTGAGAATAAAATCATAGTTAAGCTCGAACCTAAATTTCAGATCTTGTTCCGTTATAGTTTTGTAGATATGCTTTAAGACATTTAGGGTTTTTGCAGGCTCCTAAATTACATCCCAAATAGATGATCTTGGAAATATCATCATAATGTTCCCTCTGTGTATCAGATTAAAATTTCATGAGAAGTTACAGAAAGAGGATGGACTATAGTTTTTGGAGCATTTTTTATAGTTCCAAAGGATGAAATAGTGACATGTGGGACTTTGTACAAGTTCGCTCTACAGAAAAAGTGTATAATTAGGTCATATTATGAGATTGGGCATAACACTTTCTTTGAGAATATAATTTTGATCAGACTAGTGGCGTTGGAAGTAGGACACTGAGTTCTACGAATGTTCATAATTTCAAACTTCGGAGATCCAAAATTTCAGAATACATCTAGTTCAATATTGAGCTCCTGCAAAGTGAAAAAAGGTGTGTATTTTTTTTAAATTTTGCATAAGTCTGGTTTGAAAAATTAGTTTGAAGGAATTAAAAGGTCATAGTGAAGCATAACTATCATTAATTGATGCTCCAAATAAATAAAATGGAAACAACTAGTAAGAGATCTAAAATCTCTAGCATGAATCATGAAGAAGAGGAAGAAATGCAACACGATATATCAAAATTATGCGACCAAGTGCAAAAAAATTCACTCCTAAAAGAAGTAATAGAAACTAAGATGGATGGTTTAAAGAAATACATGGAAGATAACATGGATGGTTTAAATAAAGGTGTGGAAGCTAAGATGGATGGTATAAAAGACAATGTTGAAGATTGGAAGAAGGATATGGAAAGGTGGAAGGAAGGTTTGAAAAAGTTGCTACAAGAAATGTTTCCTAATGGAGAAAACCTAGTAGAGAAAACTAAGAATGAGAACAAAATAAATGTTAATCACGATTCAAAGAATGAAAACATTGAATTTTTGAAGAAATAGGTGGAAGCTTTGAAAAAGTTTCTACAATAAAGGCTTCCTAATGACAAAAGGGTAGTAGAGAAAACTCATGATGAGAACAAAAGAAAAATGTTAATCATGATTTCATAGACTCTAACATTGCAATAAAGACCCATCACAATCCAAATATCAATACGATGATGTTTGATGGCAAGCATCCCATAACATGGATACTATATATGGAAAAATATTTCTATCTAGATAATGTGAAAAACACACAAAAGGTACGCATTGCAAATTTATATTTGGAACCCAATCAATCTGTATGGTATCGATGGGTTTGCTCCAATAAACAAATTTTCACTTGGTCAATTTTTATGGACAAAATGATAGCACATGATGAGGATACAAAGAGAAACACCTTCTTTAGCCAACTGATAAATCTCAAACAAAAGGGTTTAATGGCAGATCACATTGAGGACTTCCAAAAGTCAAATATAAGGGTAAATGATATTCTAGAGAAGCAAATTATTGATGTCTTCATAGGGAATTTAAGGATACCATTCAACATGAGGTTCATCTTCGAGAACCTGATTCATTAAAGAAGGAATTCAGGTTGGCAAGAAAAATGGAAAGCAAGATTATGGAAACAAGGACGTCTACCACTCACAAATATAAATATGGAAGTGTTGTTGCCCCTAGCCTTCCACAACCTCGAAGGTTGACACTAGAAAAATTGGAAGAAAAAAGAGAAAAAGGGAATTGTTATAGTTGTGATAAAAAATACACTAAAGGTCATAAGTGGGGTGAGAAGAAATTATTTGCACATAGATTGTGAATAGGAGGAAGAAAAAGGAATAAGAAATGTCAAAAGGAGAGGATGTACACCAAGAAAGAACCTAGAGAAAGAAGAAATGAATCTGACCATATCTCGTAATGCATGGTTGGAATTACCACTCCTCAAACTATCAAGATAGAAGGATATATCAAGATTAAGAAGTTGATAGTGTTGATTGATTCGGGTAATACCCATAATTTTATTCATTGTAAAATAACCAAGGAACTAAATTTCTTCATATATCTAGCACCAGAGTGTAAAGTGACTGTTGTGAGTGGATCAACCCTAAATTTCTTCAGAAAGTGCGATACTACCAAGCTATCCATGGGGGAATATGTATTAAAAAGTACAATGTTTTCCATTTCAATGGGTGGTGATGATTTTGTACTAGGAGTCCAATGGCTACAATCCTTGGGTACCATAGCTTTTAATTTTCAAGAACCTTTCCTGAATTTTTTTTAGAAGGAAAGGAAGTTGAATTAAGGTGTATCACATGGAAACTGGGAAATATAATCAACTCTAATGAAATGAAAAAATTTCCAAAGAAAGAACAATGAGGTGTAGTTGTACAATTATGTTCACTAGAGGTTCCCACATCGAAATCATCTATTTCTCCAGATATCCAAAAAGTCTTGGACAATCATGCCAAGGTATTTGAGACTCCCAAAGGCCTCCCACCTATTTGTGAGCATGATTGTGCTATTCATTTGATTACAGGAAGTGTTCCTCCAAACATCAGATCTTACCTAATGCGAAGATAGTTCAAGGTAAAAATGGATCATGATAGTCTTAAATACCTTTTAGAACAAATATTGTCTTTAGAAGAACAACAAAAATGGGTCACAAAGATGTTGGGTTATGACTTTGAAATCATCTACAAAAAAGGGAAGCAAAATCTTGTTGCAGATGCACTCTCAAGAGAGAATGAGGATATGAAAGCATTTTTTTGTGCCATTTCTATTATCCAACTAGATTGGATAAATGAAGCAAAGGATGAATGGAACAATGATGAATATGTGTGGGCACTCATTCAAAAGTTGCAGAAGGTACCAGTTCAAACAATATTACTAGAACTTGAAGAAGAAGCATAAATCATATTGGAACCCGAATCAATCACAGAAACAAGAAATTAACAGCTACAAAATCAATCAATTTTAGAGTATCTCATCAAGTGGAATAACTTACCCACTGAAGGTTTCGCATGGGAGGATGAGAACTTTATACAGAAGCATCCAGAACTACTCAAGCATTGAGGACAACACTTTTTGAAGCAGAGGGGAATGTTAGATCCCTATACTACTAGTGTAAACCCTTATTGTTATTAGTGCAACCCCATTATTGTATTATTGTTCCCATATAGTCCCCATGTTGTTATTATTTTACCCCATAGAAGCACACTATTGTTATTTTTGTGCCCCTACAATATTATTGTTATGTATGCTCTCATTGTATTGGGACCGCTTAGAGTCCTATATATAGAAATGAGGTTTTGTCATTTGTATCATCAAAGAATTGTTCATTTGTTTAATCTAAAGGAGGCTTCGCCCTCAAAGAGGCTGATTCTTAAGGCATTGATCTATATTTTCTATCTTTTTGTGAGCTGGTTTCAAAACTAAATTAACCCACCTACAAATATTAGCCCCTAAAATCTTCCATGCTCCCTTTCAGTCAATTTTTCATATGACATAATATATATATATACTACTAATACATTCAACTATGACAGAAGCACTATGATCATGATGGAGGGAAATGCTAGCTACAACATATTTATGACCATAGTTCCATTTAGGTTTGTGTTGAATCCTCAAAGTAATGAAACTTGAATGTAGGATCTTTAATGATCAAGATGAGTTCTTCCTCTATAATGTGATGTGCAAATGGGTATCATTGCATGTGCTAAATTTGTTATGAGATGATTATATATGCGTATAGGTGACAACTATTGCATCTAAATTTAATCCAAGTTAAATTTAGTGAGGGAACATAAAATGTGGGATTTAATGTTGGGTCTACAAGGTATCTACTAGTCGCAAGGGATTTTTAATCGGTGTCAAAGAGGTGTGTTAAAAGTATCGGATCATCTAAGTCCAAATATTGCGGCCTAAGGGCCAACCCACCTCCTTAACTAGGTCCAAAATGAATAAGAGATTTCATGTTCCCATGAATTCTAGAGTAGTTCCCTAAGTTAGAATCCATAAAGAATAAGACTAGGATTACCTTGAAATCAAAGGTAATTTTGAACTGACTGTTTCTTTAAAATACCTAACTCGCTTTAGGATTTGTAATTACGTCTTTAACATTTTCCAATTGCATAATCGGTGATAGTTTAACCATTGAATATGAAGTGATGGCTTGCATGGAATGCATTAATGTTTTTTATCATCAAAGGAGTGAAATCTAAATGCCTAATCTTACTATGTTTAATTCCCATTTTAATTATTCCTTTGGATATAGTTTGTGCGTAGTCATGTGAAGTGTTGATGTGGAACATAGTAAATAAATCTAGTAAGCCGAACTTAAAATTCCACATCATTGATGTAGTGTAGCCACTATATATATAGAGAGTTATATATATATATATATATATATATATATATATATTATATATATATAATAATATATATATATATATATATAATTAGAATACATATTTTAGTCACCGTTACAATTTATTTAGAACAAAATAAAGGCTTATTTTGCACATGGACCAATATGTTATAGTCTGGGTGGAGAGAAGAATGTAAATGTTTAATCAAGTACGGTAATGGGAGTGTTCCATAAAGACCATACGTACCATGTCCCACAGTTCTAATATGATTAGTTCATGGGGTTGAATATTATATCTATAATCCTTTAAAATGTGAACAACTAAATAATTTATACATATACATATCAGGGTGATATGTGTATATATGTTTATAACTAGAAGTCCAAAGTATTAACATAGTTGTAGTATGAAAGGGTTAGCAATAATTGTTACATGTAAAGGGAACAACTTTACCAATCACATAAACATTATAAATTGGATTTCAAGCTTAAAGCACACCCATAGGTGATATAGGTATACAACATGTAAAGCCTGTATGAGAAAATAAAACGATGAGCAGCGGTCAGAGGAGTATTGTTGGTTACAAAGGCTATTGGCCTCGTTTTTTTGATACTACATAAATGAAGCCCTTTTCCTTCATAACTGCTACTTAAATGACATTGATTGCATGTGAATATTCTCAAATTCAATCATGTTCAATCTGGATTATGTCGTACTCTTAAAATTGTTGTTTCTTTGGACTCTCAAAGTAGAATGCTATCAGGGATGGCCTACCTCACAAGTTTCAAGTCTTTTATTTAGACTAGCAGATCTCACAACTATCAAAACTATAACATTTATGTCATTAGTGTAATCTATATCACAAAGGATCAGGATGCATGTGCCATATGTGTCATAGGCCATACAAAACTTAATCCATTCCATAGTCATTCTTTTCTTCATAATTTAAAAAATACAAGGTGCTCTTTTCAGGAAACGGGAGGTTTACCTCAACACATCATTGCAACTAGTCAAGACAACAAGGTGCTAGGTGTTGTCTCAACTTTATGTAAAAGGCCACTCATATGGTGAATATATATTTTATCACTCCTAGGTAGATGCTTACTATCGGTTTGGTTCTTCTTACTACACAAAGCTATAGTGATGTGTGACATTTACACCAGTAATGAGTCAACGGATACTAGTTGGTGATACTTGTTATAAGGATCAGATAAGTTACATATGTCATCACTATATATAATGTTTTATACAAAAGAAACATGGGACAAAATAGAATGGTGACTTTAGGAAGTCTGTGTATGATTGGTAGTTTTAAAACTCAAAACTAGACCTTTCCAATTCAATTAATTGGTGTTTCCCTTTTCAAGCATTTTGTTTTATTTGTGCCTATTTTATCCATGATTTTGGAGGAGTTCGATGGCTGATCAAGTTGGATACAAACACAATTGTTTTGGATAATCATTAACCTCATAGGCATAGTTATCCTTAGTTTGGATACAGTTATCCCTAATTACACAACACACTAACCTTGTCCTCTCCATGCAATGGACACAAACGTGGAATGATAAAGGCGGGAATGGTGGATAATGCTTACCCTAACCTTCAACTAATTTCTCTTAACATTCCAAGCAGTTGAGGCTATGCATATATGGGTGATTGAGCTCGATTTTCATGAAAAATTTTCCAGTTTAGTTGGAAAAATTTAAATTGTTCTCTAGCAGTGTGAGTAGCTCGATTTTCATGAAAAATATTCTAGTTTAGTTAGAAAATTGTAAAGTGTTCCCTAGTAGTGTGATTTTTTTTTGTTGTTGTGTGTCGAGCATGATTGTTATGAAAACATTCATAATGAAGGAACCTAAGAAGCTGGGACAATTGAATGTTCAAACGATTTGTAATCAGGAGGTTGCTTACCCTTCACCGTGAATGTGAAAGGAGGTTTATCATGCCTTCATTCCCTTGACATGATTTTGGGTGATGCCTTATAGTTTTACAAAAAAAAATGGCGGTGGTTGTATTAAGGGACAAGTTTGAACTCCTCAGTCATATGCTTGTAGAAGTGGACAAGATGCTCCTTTTTTTTGTCTGTTGCTCCATAATAAAATTGGAAGATAGTCAAGGTCCATGGCAACCTTCGGTCACACAAGACTAGTAAGTTTAAAGGTAATTAAATTGTGAGTTGTTGTCTTCATGCATAACTCTCCCCATAAGAATAGACATAATTTTTATTGCATGACTACATTATTTTATGGGTATTTTTTCTCGTTTGACATAGGATGAGTTGGAAAATGCATTATCACATCATCTGAAGACTTTTATTCCAACGTCAAATTTTGTATTGGAAATCTTTTTATTCATAGAAATATTAAAATAATTTATGTTCGTTGAATTCTTAAAGGATTTTGATAGCTAAATAATTGTGTGAATTGGATGAGTTATAGGAAAATAGGGTCCAAATATTTCTTTGTATCTCCTGAATCATGATGAATTTAATAAACACGAAACAAGTTTTTGTAAATGAGTTTGTTCTAACCATATGCCTCTTCCAGATTTAATATTTAAATCTCAAACATGTCCAATGTTCTAATTAAAACATAAAATTATTTATATTAAATAAAGAAATGAGCTACAAAGATTCATCAATCACCAACCATGACACCTGTAAACATGATAGAGATTTTTAATACCATTCAAAAAAAAAATATATTTTTTCAAAAATTCGTTTCCACATGTTCGGAACCGCATCCAAAGTTCATGGCTAAAACCAAAAAACCTGAGTAAAATAAGTTCTTCCATTTGAGTTTTAAGTGGGATAATACTAGTTGTTTATGTACGTATAGAAATTAAACATGGTGTTAATTTTATTGAAAATAGATAAATTAATCGCATGAAAAAACAAATAACCATTAATTTTGACGTTACTTGAAAAGAAGTAAGTTATTCACATGGATAAAAACGTAGAGAAATTATGTTGATAATTATTGAAAAAGAATTTAGTTAGTTCATTTAAAATATTACCGAGGATGTCCTCATGATGCATATGCATTAAATTTTTAGAGATAAATATTGGACTCTTAAAGAGAATATGTGCTTGTGTGCATAGGAATAATATCTAGTATATTGGATCTACTAGAAATGAATATGTTATTTTACATGGACGCGAAGCTTCAGTCATGCAGAAAGAGATAAGTCACTTTTTTAGAAAGAGTTGACATAAAGTCTTGGCATAAAGTCTAATTGGTTTTGTTATTTAAGAATGATTTTCTATTCATGTTATTTTTTGAGGAAATATTACAAAGTTGTGCGATGTGTTAAATGATAGAATTTTTTTTTTTTAATGCGTGCATAATACCATGGAAATTTTTAGGGGCTAATTTTTGCAAGTGGGCTAATTTTCCATGGTCTTTCCAAAAAAAAAGATTCTCCAATTTCCATTTTTTTGTAAAGTTGATTCACCCAAATTTTATGGTATAAAATTATTTTACCTTAAAAATTGTCAAAATTGTATCAAGACTATATATAAAACTATTAGAAATTTACATTTCTTTACAAATATATCAACAAACATTTTATAATTTGTAATTTGGGGACTAGTAAGATTCACCAAGGTTTCTAAACAATAA
>APFE030270582.1:398053-411272 GCA_000404065.3 Pinus taeda
AACATTGTGGTAGATAAATATTTTTTGGTTCACACAAATTCAGGAACGCCAACTTTTAGATGATCCACTTATGGGAAGAACAACGTTGCAAGGACTTAATCTACATGGCTTCATGGTCAAATGATATCATGATGATTGTAATAACTTATAGCTAGCTATGCTTCAACTCAGAGCATAATACTTTGTGCAATTTAAAGGAAGGAATCTTCTACAAGCCATTGAGTGAGGGGTGAACACCCTCACAAGCATTTAACAATAAAATTAATTTTTTGTTGGTTCTCACCCTATAGGGTTTCCTGCGTATATAGGTATCTAATGATGTGACTGTTCATTTTGTCATTTTTATGATGTTAATTTCTTTCATGATGTTATGTTTATATTAGCAAGTATGTGATTTACTAATTGATTTTAAATAATCATGGAATAGATCCATAGTTATAGCAAGAAATTTAAGTTAATATGGTACCACAATGGTAGTTAATGGTTCTATAACACACTATGCTTTTACCAAGTATTTGGCTATGTAATGAGGATTGTTATTATAATGGTCAATGAGGGAATATATAAAGTAATTTAAAATGTTACACATTGGTAAATGCCGAAAAAAATTCCCAACTCCATGCATTTTACTGCAATGTTATTGGGGGATGTTACAAGTGGTGTCAAAGAAAAAGGTTGAAACACTGGCGCCTTTTGGGAATCACTAAGCAGAAAATGGGTAGAGGTATGATGTTAGTTGACTTTATCTTAGGTATGATTCAAACTAAACTTGTCGTAGACTACAATTGACATGAGATGCATGCTGCATGATTAATGGCGACATTAAATAATAGAAAGTAATAATGTTTCTTTAAAATTTGTTCTCATGACATTTTAATATTGATGCGGATAAAAGACAATAAAACCTCAGTTGCAGCTATGAACAATCTTGAGCACTCACTAGTTATAGAAAGGATTAATTCAAACCTTTGATGCAAAATTATTACAATAATGATTATGGTGCATAAAAAAAATGACTAAAGTTACAATGCACTGCTTATAAATAATGAGTACATCTATGGTTTGTGTAATAAATAAATAATGTATAATTTGGGGTTGAACTTGAAGATAAAAATATAACAATATAGTGTTCTAAAAAGAATTGAAAGAACATAGTTATATGTGAGAAATGAGAAATTAGTCAAGTGGAATTCATATAGTGAACTTAAATGGAAGGAAAAATTCATAGTATCATAATGATTGGTTGTCTTTTTTCATGTAGAGCTGTAGATGAAACTTTTCGTTCCATGTGTTCAACAAAAGTGGTAAATGAGATCTAAAGTTTTGTTGTTCTAAAGAAGTGCAACTTTGGGATTTTTGGATGTGATTCAGCTCAACATCAAGGGTTATTCAACCCATATGGCCATGTAACCCTACTTTGAGTCCAAAAAAAATACTTTTCACACCTAGATTCCATAATCCACTTGATTTTTACAGATTTGTCACTATCCTTAGGGGATTATTGATTGTGTTGTTTTTGAAAACATTTCCATTAATGCATTAATATGATTCATTTTATTTGTAATTTCTAGTTTCACTCCCTCTAGATAGTGTAACCTCTTATCATAATTTATTTCATGTCCTCTAACTATCTTTTTAAAATTGCCTCAATAGCGGTAGATTGCATGTTTGTAACTATTTGTTTAAAGTCCTCAATGGTTAAGATTGCATGCTTGCAAATTATTTCTTAAAATGTCTCAAGAGTTGTAGATTTCATGCTTGAAAACTATCTAACAAAATGCCTGAGTGGTTGTAGATTTCATGATTGCAAATTGATTTCCTAAAATCCCCCAATGGATGTAGCTTAGATGGTTGCAAGCTGATTGTAAAGAAAAAAATCGCATTTTGCGTCTTAGTGTTCAATTGGACTATTATTTCTTTATAATATTGATGGTTGGTAAGGTAGGACCTTACATAAATTACAATTCTATGGTATTCAAGATATTTTAATGTTTTTTTTCTAAGTTACATGATTGTTATTATGTGGAAAGTTGGAATGTATAACACATGAATGACATGTGGTGATTTTTTGTCAATGTACTTTTAAAAATTGCGAGACCTATGTTGACAGTCAATTATGCATGCATGATGTACATAATTGTTCTTTTTCTTTAATTATAATATGCAAATGGACAATTATGTAAATTACAATGGATTTTTAGGCTTTGACTATTTTTCGACATTCAATTATTATTGGACATAATGGCTATGAAGCCATGATGGGACTGATGTGAGGACGTAATATTTTCATTTATTAATGAGTTAATGAATAAGTTTTTTGGGATATTTAGGAACTAATTCTAGATTTTTAGAAGCCTTATTTCCATCTTATGAAAAAATATTGGTGGTTAATTCCAAGATGGACCTTCCCTTCAAGTCTCGTAAAAATCCTTAAGAGAAAATAAGAAAAAAATAGAATATTAACATAATGGGAGAGAAATACTATGTTAATCACCCAGTTGGAGAGAAATACTAAGTTGGGTGGAATAAAGAACAACAGTAGAGAAAGATGTGCTTTAAAGAAAAAAGAAAATAATATTTTTTTGAAAAAATTAAAACAAAAAGGTCTAGGAGAAAGGCTCGCAGACCTAAAAGAATGACATTTTTAAAAATAAGCTAAGAAGAAACCACAAAGGAATCAATAAGGTTGTTTATTTTAGTGGCTCGTAGTTCTACTTGGTGGGGCAGTATTGGAGATAGTTCACGTTTGGGTGGAATATGCTCGATTCCTGAATAATTGCCACACATTAACTATAGTTAGATGAAATTATGTCTATATTTTGCTATTGATTTTGAAAACATTTAAAGATGTTGGAGGTTAGAATATATCGTAAGTTACATGTCTCTAATTTGTTGTATGTGTTATAGTTATGGATGGATGATCTATCAATTTACCTAACCAACAATATCAATGAATTAGGTTGTGTGTGTACGTTCGTATGAGAAAATGAACATGTCAGAAATCAATTATCTATATGCATGCATAAAGGAAGTAAATTGTTAATGTATGTACTTATGATTTAACATATGATGTAAATAATTAGACCAAAATAAAATAGATGGATATAAATGTCATGAGAGAAAGGCAGTAATTCGCAAATGTCACTAGCGAGAAACAAAGACTAATGTAATCCCTAAATAAAAGACAACCTCCAGTTGATACAATTTTTTTTATCACTTTGATGATGATAGGGCTAGTTCTCTCTAAGTACTTGCAAAAGTATTATGATTAAAGTATTAATTGACATTGCATAAACAATTGATAATGACAGGTATTTCATTTGATAATAATTATTGATTCTACTTATTATATATAAAAATCCTTCATTTTAAACGGAAATGATTCATATTTTTGTGAATTATATTGTTATATTATGAGTAAAAGTTAATATTCCAACAAGAGGAGAACACCAAGGATGGTGTTCGCGTTGACGGGGGCACTATAGTATCCCTAGCGTAGGATACCATAAAAACTCTCTTAAAATGAGTGTTGTTGAATAGCTAAATATTATTAATTCTTATATTCATATTACATGAAAAATACTCTTTTAATTCTTAAGTAAAAGATTATTACAATGATTATTTATTAATCATTTTATTTAGAAGAATTTATATTCTTCTATGTAAATGAAATATATTTTTCAAGTTCGTATATTTTATGAGTTTTAGAACTAACGACTCATAGTATTAGAAAATATATGGATATGTGATATTTTATCCATAGTGAAATAGAAAATCTACTTGAAAAAACAACATTAGAGATTTGTGCATGATTTATTGATAGATTTTAAAATTTAGAAAAATATGACTCATGGAGTGATCTATGGATGATTTATTGGGTGATTTTAGAATTTAGGAAAATATGATTTATGGATAATTTATGGAGTGATTTTAGGATTCAAGGAAAATATGAATTATGGAGTGATTTATGGAATGCTTTTAGGATTTAGAAAAGCTATTGCATTTTCTTAATTCTACTTATTGTAATCCTATGGAAAAATATGAGAACTAATGACATAATACATGTATAATATAGCTAAGAGAGAAGAAGGAGGATTTTGAGCATGCATTAAAAGATAAGGAACTATGCTCTTTGAAAATTATTTTGTTTGCATAGGGTGCATGAAGAAAAAAAATCAAATTTATTATGTTTAAAATTTTCATATGATAAAGAGTTGAGATTATTTTCTTGGGAAAACCTCGATGGACTTCCATGCATTGAGGAGTAAGTGTTTTTCATTGAATTCATAAAATATTTCATGTGCGTTGAATTCTTACAAAATTTTCATAGCTAAATAATTGTGTGAATTGCATGAGTTATTGGAAAATAGGGTCCAAATATTTCTTCATATCTCCCAAATCATGATGGATGTGACAAACATGAAATATGTTTTTATAAATGAATCCTTTATAGGCAAATTCCTCTTCTAGAATTGAAAAATTAATTCTCAAATTCTCAAAAACCATGTCCAAACTTGATATAAAATAGAAAATTATTTAAGATTTAAATCTGGAAAAATAGGCTGCAAAGATTCATTTGAATCATCCAAACTATGACAAGTATTTAAAACTTGGTATCAGTTTTTTTTAATGAACCAATTCTGAACAAAAAGGTCTTTTGGTTTTCAAAATTTTGTTTCCATATGTTCAGAAATGGCATCCAAAATTGACATCTAAAACAAGAAAAATAGAGTAAGACAGGGTGCTTTCATTTGACATTCTAGTGTGATAAAAATAGTAGTTATTTATGTAGATATAGAGATAACTATTATGTTAATTCTCTTGAAAAGAAATAAAGTAATTGTGTGGAAAAAATAATAACTTTTAAGTTTGATTTTTCTTGAAAATTAAATAAGTTATTCTCTTGCACAAAAATACAAAAATTATGTTGATATTTGTTGAAAAGAAACAAGTTATTCACATAAATAAATAAAAAAATATAACAATTATGTTGATAATTATTTAAAAGGAATTAAGTTATTTCATTTAACAGATTACCAAGGATGTTTTCATGATTCATATGCATTAAAGTCTTAATGGTAAATATTGAAATCTTAAAGAGGATATGTGCTTATGTTCATAATGAATAACATATAGTGTATTGGAACTACTAGAAATGAATATGTGATTTTACATGCATGTGAAGCTTGAGTGATGCAGAAAGAGATAAGTAATTTTTTTGAGAAATAGTTCACATAAAGTCTTTGCATAAAATTAAATTGGTTGTGTTATTTGAGAAATATATATTATTCAGGTTATTTACTAAGGAAATATTACAGATTTGTCTGATGTATTAAATGATACGAAAACAATTTTTATTGCATACATAATATCTACTTAGTTATCTAGCCCTTGGAAAAAAAATAGTGTGTAGGATTCCTTCGAAAATAAATATATAAATTTTTATGCAAAGAAGTATTTGTTGTGTTAGAACTCCTCAAAAAGAAGAGAAGAGAAAAATATGTCCTTTTATGCATTATTGAATTATATTCTTGGAGAGGAAAACTTGTGATCGCATGCTTTATTATGCTAAGATTCTTTTAAGTAACATATACACTTGCATGCATGGAAAAACATAGTTTTCGTATTACATTTCTGAAGAAAAGGAATGTGCAATCACATAATATTTATAGTGTTAGCCTTCCTTTGGGAAAAATAATATGCATTTGCACACCTAAAGGGATTAGGTATGGTATTAGTTTTCTTTTGGGAGAAGATTATGTAGAGTTATTCGGATATATCTTTTGGTAAGAGGAAAGTGTTTGTTTGCATGCATGAAAGAATAAATGTTATGAGTTTGATCGCTTGGAAAAGGGATGAGTTTATGTTTCCATGCAAGATTTCATTACCTTTATTTTCAAAAAAATATGTTTCACATGCAAGAAGAAGAAGCCATCATGTTATTTCCTGTTGGAAAGGATAAATAGTTGCATGCTAGAAATTATAACTATCATGTTAACCTTGTTTGGAATAGATCTTGCATTTTTATACATAATAAAAATTGTGAATAGCTCTCCTATGGAAATGATATTTTTGGAAAATAACATACTTTCACAAGCATATGTATAGAATCTATTGTGCAATTCCGATTAGAAAAGACAGAATAATAGTAGGAACAAAAGAAATTGCTTACTGGGTTAGTAATGTTGACAATAATGACATGAAAGGATTGTGAATTATGCAAAGGATAATTGACATTTAACATTCTAGAAAATAAATATCTCTTGGTCCATGAATATTTAGAAATGCCAACTATCAGATGATCGACTGATGGGAAGAACCAATTTGCAATGACATGATGTACCTGGATTCATAGGTAAATGATATCATAATGATTGTAATAAATTATAGCCAATTATGCTTCAATTCAGATCGTAATTCTTTGTACTATTTTGAACAATGGTTAAGAGATGGACTCTCTTACAAGCCATTGAGTGAAGGGTGAACACCCTCATGAGCATTTAATAATAAAATAAAAAAATTTCTAGTTTTCACCATATGAGGTTTCCAACGTATGTTAGTGTCTAATGTCGTGATTGTTCATTGAGGCATTTTTATCATGTTAATTTATTTCATGATGTTATGTTTGCATTATCAAGTATGTGATTTAATAATTGAGTTAAAAGAATCATGGAATAGATGCATAATTATACTAGGAAATTTAAGTTATTATGCTACAAGAATGGGAATTAATGGTTGTGTAAGTCACTATGATTTCACTAAATATTTCTCTATGTAATGAAAATGGTTATTCTGATGGTCATTGAGAGAATATAGAAGGTAATTTAAAAAAATACAGATTGGTAAATGCTAAAAATATTTCCTAACTCCATGCATTTTCTTTCAATGTTACTAGAGGATCTTACATTTAACTCTTTCAAAATGTTTGGAATTATATTGGCTACAAACTATTGTTTTTCTCATGTATTCATAGACCAAGAGAGGGAATGGTTGAGACTCTCAGAAAGGCTAGACTGACTCGAAAAGAAGGGTATGATCTTCTTCACTCTTTCGTATTGTTTAGAAAGGAAACATGTTAGTTTTTTGGCACTTATAGAACCAATAGGATATCAGGGCCACTTTATTAGCCTCTTAATCAATTATTCTAATAATTTTTTATTTAAATTAGTCACCTCTAAGACACCATGCACCCCCGTTTGTAAATGGTGGTTTACCTACCCATGAGATTATGGTCTTTCCCGACTAGGAAATGATGACTATATCCCATAGGTAAATGATGGTATTAACTACTAAATAACCTTAATAAATGTGGAATGACAAAGTATCATCCATTTCAATTTAATGCAATGGTTGTAGTGTTTATTTTATTGTTTTTCATATAGATGAGAATTATTCTTTATGTAAATCCTTATAAAATGAGAGGCATTGAGTGGTTTGTATCTTGGTGCTCCACTTTAGATTAGTTTTCGGTATCTATAAAATATGTTAATAAAATGTTAGTTTATTAGAATAATGAATATAATTCCTTTTAAAAGAATATCCCTTCCAAAGTATATTGAAGTTCATTATACATTTGAACGACCATTTTTACAATGATATGCAATTATTTTCACATATATAAAAAACATAATCCAATTGGACATGCATCTCCCCATAATTAAGATAGTTCAACACTATATATATAAATGTGTGTGTGTGCGTGTGTGTGTGTGTTTTATTCAATCAATAATGCATGTGTACATTATAGAATGAGAATGATAGATTGTAATTTTTGCTCAATATGGAACTAGCATAAAGTACTTAAAATAATTATTTCATGACTCAAAGGCTATTTGAATATCAATTATAAATAAAATATTTCAGTGTTCACCTTAAAATATTTCATATAAAGTGTATAGAAAGAAATTGTATACATTATAGAATGAGAAGGATAGATTGTAGTTCTTGCTCAATATGAAGCTAGCATAAAGTATTTAAAAGGGAAATATTAATGACTAAAAGGCTATTTGAATATCAAGTATTTCATATCAAATATTTCAATGTTCACCTTAAAATATTTCATACCAAAGTCTATAAAAAGAAATTCAAAGAAAAAAATTATTGCATTGAATTTTTTTTTAATTGTGTGTAGCTTACTGTAAAGAAAATGTCTAATTCCTTTCATACTCAATATGGAATTCTCAATTTGTTTGTTGTATCTATATTAAAATGATTATTGATTCCATAATGATAAGAAGCATTTTATACCTTCATTATATTGATTCTTCTTCATACATGTAAATAAAAAACTAAAATAAAACTTGTAAATTTCGTTTTATATTGATTAGAATATAATGAAAAAATTATTTAAAATTTAACATTTATTTTATATTTAGTAGTTAGTTATATTATGATTTTTAATATTATATTCTTTAACTTATAAAAATGTGTAATAAAAAATTTATAAATTTTACAGTTATTCATTCTCCAATTCATCAATCATGTAACATCAATATATATATATATATATATATATATATATATATATTATATATTCTATATATTCTTATTTCTTTTAGTGATATAAGGGTCCAATAATATCCTACATAATATTCCATATGTCACCTCACGTGAAAAGGTTGATAGCGATTTTACATATATAACTAACATCCAAATACATAGATTTATGTATAATAACAAGAGGGCGACTATCGTAGCGGTAGTCTTTGCCAGTGTGCCATATACGGATCTTCGTCATTCCGCTTAACCAGTGTTTAGGTAGTGTTTTCCTTGTTCAGTGTGTTGGTCAGTCAGGTCAATGCAGTTCCAAGGTGGTTGGGGCATAAGCATAGGTAGCAAAGAAAAGCACATAGTTGGGGACAAAGCCCAGTAGAACAGAGCCAGTGAAAGAAGAAGAGGCACCAAGACCCCACCTATGATGGCTAGTGAGATACCAAGACCCCATGGCTAGTGAGATACCAAAACCCCACCAAAAGGAAATACCCGAGCAGACAATGGCTCGATCAAAAGTCATATTATGTGACCAATACAGGAGCAGAACTTGTAACTGAACTATGCAGCTCGGGTAGAGACCCTCATTAATGATAACCCACCTTGACTTATCCTTATTCCCTTCTCTGCTTCCCCTGATAGCTCTTCCCCATGAGGAGTGGGGATGTGGATGGCTTTACCTACTTCCCCCGAAGGGCTTTTACGAATGGAATTGTAGGTAAGGTAGGCGAGTATAAATGCGAGAGAGGATAGGTTAGGTCTCCCTATCGCCCAAGCTAAAAGATGTCTCCCTACCGATCGATAACTAAGGAATCTTCGTACAGCAAAAAGCTTAGAAATTTTTAATATGGAGGCCCATTGCATTGAGTTATAAGACCAACATATAAACCATCTAAGCTAAAAATAAACAAGTATTGAAAAGACTACATGATCTAAAACACAATTTTTAGAAACATTAAGGCATCTGATTCAGGTTTTCTCATTAGTATTTCATTTTAAATTTGGTTATAAAATAAGTAGCATATGAGTTATTAATTTCTACATTAACAAAACTGTACAAGAGATCATATAAGCGAAATCCCTAGACTAGCACAGGAAAAAAGATGAGGGCTTTGACCGCTTTAAGAAAAAAAATATACATGTAGGTTAATTTATTGTTGTCACAACTGCTTACAATCCTGTAATGCTTTAGTCATGAATCCTAAGAGAAAACTCTAAGATTAAGACATTGAACTGAAGTCCAAGAGAAGGGAGTATATACTGGAGAACCTGGTTTGGGTTTGCAATGAAGGCACCAACCTGTAACTCCACATTCTAGAGCAAATGATGACGGACCAACCATTGGAAAATTTAGGTCTCATGATGTATTCAACCAAGGGCAGAAACAATGAGATAAAAATCACACAGAATACCTCATTGAGAATCGATATAGGTTGCAACTTCCTGGAGAACATTCTACTCACAGCGCTAAACTTTCCAACATGCAAAACTGCAAATGAGTGAGCTCATTCTCAGGGAAAAGTGGAGAAATTACCATGGTAACTCTGCTTTCCATCAGAACCCAACCCTTCCATCTAAATTTTAGAAGCTAACATATCATGCTAAAGACAGAGGTTTTAAAAATACACTCGTAACACATGCAAAAAAAAGTTTAATACAAAAATATATTTCAAACACGTAAAATCCCGGGGCCCAAAATTTTTCCACCACCCTCGTTGGCCCACAATTTTACCACCTCCCTGCGTCTCGTTTTCTTGCATACCCAAAATACTGGTGGACAATACCAAGATCAATTTAGAAGAGCCCCCAAGTATGCATCAAATAGTGATCTCGCTAGCACGCATGCCCACCAACCCAGCATTGAAGTACTAAGGCATTTTGATGTGTGGATGATATTCTTGCGTTTCATCCATGGAAACGCGTGCCCATAATTAATTAATAGCATTTTTTTAATAATTACCATCTATGCATGCATCGTGCCACATGTGCGCCCTCTTGTATGTAGGACGTGTTCTTCACTATCCTTACAACATGAGAGTCATGCGCGTTCCATCTGTCCCATCTAGTCATCACTTGGTAAATATCAAACAAGGATGGTAAATTAAAATGCTATAATATTTTCTATATTATTCAAAGATGTGAAATAAATATATATTTATTTATTTCTACCTCACAGATTCTTTTTAAGAAAATGAAAATTTGTTAAAAAAAATAATTTGAATTTTTTTCTTGACAGGAAACGTAGAGAAGGAATTTCTTTTAAGGAAAAAATACAAAAGTAATTTTTTGACAAAAAAAACTTGCCAAAGAAAAAAAAGGAAATGCATAGCCCCAAATTTTTTTTTGGCAAAAAATTAGAAGCATTTATTTAAAAAAAAAAATTATGTGATTTTATTTATAAGTAAAAACTTATTCGGCAAAAATTAAATGAACATATTTCTTACAAGAAATTGCATAGATTGTGTTTAACAACGAAACACAAAGAACGAAAATATTATTTTGAGAAATTAAAAAATGTCTATAAAAATAGGGAAAATTCTTTTTTTGTATCCTCTATTATTGAGGAAATGAAAAGTATGCAAAGAAATTTTTTGCAGACTAGAAAAGAAATATAAAAGGTACTTATTTCAAGGAAGAAAAAAATGGAGAAAAACACAAAAAATAGCCATGCAGAGGATGCTCTATCACGAAAAATTGTTGGTGGGCACAGAGAGGGAGGGTCAATCATGGCAATGCATGGTTGGGCCAAAACCTTTGCTTTGAGCAAAGATAGAGTGTCGCTGAAATCTGCCATATTTCGAAGGGAATACAAAGGTATCACTGCCACATGATTATACTGAACGGGCTATCCATCACACTGGAACTGTAAGGTTTAGCCAACACACTCTTCAATTTAATATTTTACTTCCATTTTGCAATAGATTTGGTTTAATTATATTCGGTATTCAGCAATAAGTTCACACTTTATGCACTAGATTTCATCACACAAACAGATTCCCTCGTTTGTAGGCCAAGACCAATAATCGCCCCCCAAAATTTTCATTATAATCAACAAAAAATTTCATATAAGTGCAATGCATATTCCATATGCCAAACAATGAAGATTTGAACTTAATGTCTATCTGTAAAATTAGCCATTCTATGATTGTATTGCAGTGGTTGTCCATGCGAAATAAGAAGGCCCTATATTGTTGGGTATTTTTGTTCGGGAAAATACCAAAACCAAACATTAACTGAACACCACAGAGCCAATGCTCTGTTTCCTTTGCTCCGGGATCTTTTTGCACAGAGGACCCTTTTAAAAAAATAGTTGAGAACAGAGTATTTCACCACCATAAAAGATCTCTATTCGTTAAAATAAAATGAGTGATATACATTCATCCTCTTTGCTGAGAGGGATTCACCAAAACATTACAAAAGAAATTACTCTGTCTCCTTTGAAATTTTACACCACTGTTTGTAAATATTTCATTTACATTCACTGCTGTGTGAAAACAAAAATTACAGGGATTTACACATTTACCTTTTCACTGCTGTGTGAAACAATTCATGGTTTCACATACTTGCCCATGGTTTTTCTTCTTTCACTTCTTCTTCTCCTTCCTGCACTGCTCTGCATTCTTTTTACTTCTTACATTACCAAGACAAAATGGTTTTTACGCTGCTGCTGCATTTTACCATTTTCTCATTAAACATTTCAAACCACAAGAATATTCATACACACTCCTGTGCGTTCCTCTGGTTTTTCTTCGCTGGTCTTTTACAGGAGCTGCGAACCCTGTTTTTATTTTCACCGTATGCTTTCACATGACAATCCCCTAGTTTTTTTTCAATGGCTGCTGCGAGCCCACACACTGTTGTTCTCCCCGTGTGTAATACTTCACACTAAATTACAATCCCCTTGTGTAATGCGATTACAATATATGGAGTCAACGCTTATAAAAAAATGACATACCATTCATATGTAATTTAATGAATCTTACATACCCCATGCTCCCGTATAAAATAAATGTCACGCGCCGTAAAAAAACATTAAATACCTTACCAAAGATATGTCATAAAATTAATCATAGGGTATGGTCCATAATTTATTTCATGCTGCATTTAATTTACCAGGGCCCGTATACCTTCCTCACGATCAGATGGCAGACAGTCTTTGAGTTGATCCAACGAATATTGGATAGGGTGATCTGACTGAACTTTACTCACGCAATGTTCTAATGTTGACCATATGCACCTTGGAGCGATCAACGGCGGAGGATGCACGAGCAGATCGAACGAAGGAAATCAATATCAGAAGGCCTGTTTTGACTGAGTTTTATCATCCGAAAAGTGCTTGAGGCTGACGTCATGGCAATCCACGTGGCTGCACCATATCACATCGGAGCCCCTTGTCGGAATGTTCCATCACCGAAGAGCTGGTCTGATAGGTTTCAGGCGGCCAGTTTCTGTTTGCAGCTGTGGTTTCCCGCTGGGTGCTTTCCCGCGCGCGTTAACTGCTGGCCTGCGCACAGGGGAAATTACAAATTCGAACACTCCCCTTTAATTTCACCTACTGGGCATTCATTCATACCCAGACACTTTCTCAACTCCTTGACATGCTGCTGTTACAAAAGAGTCTTCCTCTTAACAGAGGGATTCACCACTGTCCATGTTGAAAAACATCTTCCTCTAAACTAGAGGGATTCACCTGTCTATGCTAAAAAAAACATCTTCCTCTTCACAGAGG
>APFE030270582.1:414318-494841 GCA_000404065.3 Pinus taeda
GGTCATGGTCAGTGCTCCCTTTGCATGAAGGTCATGAAGTCTGTCCCATATATCCTTTGCTGATGAATATTTTCCTAGATTCTTCTTTACAGAATTAGGCAGCCCATCCAAGATTGTCTTTGTTGCTTCTGCATTGTATTCCTTGGATTCTTCATCCATTTTGCTATCATCAATCACTGACTCCCATATTTCAATCCCTTGAGACTTTAAGAAAGTCCTGATTTTTATTTCCCATATATCAAAGTTCCCATCGAACCTTGGAGCCTCAAATAAAATGCTTTCAAATAGATTGCCTTCTATTTTAACAGAGGAGGGAGACACAACTTTAGGGGATTTGGACACTTTCTTCTTTGACCTTGCCATTCTTGACTATTTTTAAAATCTCTGACTGTGTTTTTAAAATGACTCACTGTTTCTTCAACAGCAACTCAAAAAACTTGATAAATACCTGAATCCTTTTGGCTGAAACTTCACACAGCTGGAGAAGTTTTACTGCTGCTGCAACAAGGGTCTTTCCTTCAGCTTCTTTGACACTTCAAAGAGCATGAACCTGCTCTGTCACCATCAAAGAGCCTGGACTAGCTCTGATACCACTGTTGGGTATTTTTGTTTGGGAAAATACCAAAACCAAACATTAACTGAACACCACAGAGCCAATGCTCTGTTTCCTTTGCTCCGGGATCTTTTTGCACAGAGGACCCTTTTAAAAAAATAGTTGAGAACAGAGTATTTCACCACCATAAAAGATCTCTATTCGTTAAAATAAAATGAGTGATATACATTCATCCTCTTTGCTGAGAGGGATTCACCAAAACATTACAAAAGAAATTACTCTGTCTCCTTTGAAATTTTACACCACTGTTTGTAAATATTTCATTTACATTCACTGCTGTGTGAAAACAAAAATTACAGGGATTTACACATTTACCTTTTCACTGCTGTGTGAAACAATTCATGGTTTCACATACTTGCCGATGGTTTTTCTTCTTTCACTTCTTCTTCTCCTTCCTGCACTGCTCTGCATTCTTTTTACTTCTTACATTACCAAGACAAAATGGTTTTTACGCTGCTACTGCATTTTACCATTTTCTCATTAAACATTTCAAACCACAAGAATATTCATGCACACTCCTGTGAGTTCCTCTGGTTTTTCTTCGTTGGTCTTTTACAGGTGCTGCGAACCCTGTTTTTATTTTCACCGTATGCTTTCACATGACAATCCCCTGGTTTTTTTCAATGGCTGCTGCGAGCCCACACACTCTTGTTCTCCCCGTGTGTAATACTTCACACTAAATTACAATCCCCTTGTGTAATGCGATTACAATATATGGGGTCAACGCTTATAAAAAAATGACATACCATTCATACGTAATTTAATGAATCTTACATACCCCATGCTCCCATATAAAATAAATGTCACGGGCCGTAAAAAAACATTAAATACCTTACCAAAGATATGTCATAAAATTAATCATAGGGTATGGTCCATAATTTATTTCATGCTGCATTTAATTTACCAGGGCCCGTATACCTTCCTCACGATCAGACGGCAGACAGTCTTTGAGCTGATCCGACGAATATCGGATAAGGTGATCTGACCGAACTTTACTCACGCAATGTTTTAATGTTGACCGTATGCACCTTGGAGCGATCAACGGCGGAGGATGCACAAGCAGATCAGAGGAAGGAAATCAATATCGGAAGGCCTATTTTGACTGAGTTTTATCGTCCGAAAAGTGCTTGAGGCTCACGTTATGGCAATCCACGTGGCTGCACCATATCACGTCGGAGCCCCTCGTCGGAATGTTCCATCGCCGGAGAGCTGGTCCGATAGGTTTCAGGCGGCCGGTTTCTGTTTGCAGCTGTGGTTTCCCGCTGAGTGCTTTCCCGCGCGCGTTAACTGCTGGCCTGCGCACAAGGGAAATTACAAATTCTAACATATATCACGAACTTGAAAAAGTGAAAGGAACTAGTCTCATCATAAGCATTTCAATTACGCTAATCATATTCCAGAACACTAAGGTATATGTATATTCGTAGTAACTCCATTGTTATAATTAGGGATATGGTTACATGAGCACCCAGTTAGGAACAAACCGGGGTTTTGACTCAGCTAATAAGTTAGGCAGAAAACAACAGGTAGGCGAGAAAAAATTACCTCGTTAACAGGATGACTCTATGGCAGCGAGAAAAGGCAATCTTGTGCTGAAACACATTCTCGAGAAAAGACGATCTTGTGTTGAAACTCACTCTATGCTTTGCTCCTGAAACTTTGCTATGCTCCTTAAACTTACTCAAAACTAAAACTTACTCTCTGCTTTGCTCCTGGCTCACCCCACATGCAGAGGAAGGATTTGTGGGCAAACGTGGACAGTTCTGGACATCCATCAGAGATCTGGCATTGGCTGCATGCAGGGCACCGAGAACATGTATGAAAGGAAAACAGGGCACCGAGAACATGCATGAAAGGAAAACTTTTAGCAGTAAAACTTTGCCTTTTTGATTAAAAAATAAACTTTGGATAAAATAACGATGTGCATTGTAATCTGCTTCGAGACAAATGAGATTTACAATAAAAGGTGTAAATGAAAAGTTTAGTTAAAATCTAGTTGATCAAATTGGAATGCCAAAACCTTGGGTTAAATTCCGGTGAACAGAGCGGTCAACTGAAACTAATATAAATTCAACGCATAGCTATCGCTATAGTCCCTGCTTTGCCGTGGGCAGGGACTAATAAGAATGGTTTGAGATTGCTTCCGCGAATGTGAATATATCTCAGTTTCGTATCTATATCTATTACATCCGAAGGCTAGACAGTTGTGGTTTATATCTCCAATGATATTAATACCGTGTCGATTTATGGCTGGTCTGAGATTTTTTTAATTCATCTCTTTCTCCATGTCATATTACATTTCAGGGTTATGTGGTTCGTATAACCGTGATATTAATACAAATTTGTTTTAGTTCATATGTTCCTCTGTACAAATTCCCAGTTAATTCTACCGCGGAACATTCAATATAGATGGCTGACCGAAATGCGCTGATAAATCCTGAAGAAACAACAAACAATCATTACATTAATAAAATACTGTGATCAAAATAGCGCATGCTTCGACTAATACCACCGAAATTTGGTTATCTTGGGAAAATTAAAAAGGCCAATCTAACACATCACTGGGCTAGTGTAGGGAGATGAGCGTTGAATTTAATTAAAGTGTCGATATTTGAAATATTTAAAAATGTAATGAATCGGACCTAAGTTAATCGTTTGACTTTACTATTTTCTATCAAAATTTAAAATATTCCAAATCGAGATAACCCTAATAATAAAATAATAACAGAAAAGCAAAAAGTAAAGCCTCGTTTAGATGGGACCATACAAGAAGATATAACTTTACCATATGACCTGTGGTTTCATCTTGATCCTGGCGATGGCCATAGCCATTCCTTGCGGGCTTGAGAAGCACATCGGGTTGCTACGCCGAAGAATGATTGCCCACAAACCAGCTCAACCAAAGCAGCTAATTAAAATATTTGCTATTCTAACTGCGACCAGTCGGCCACGTCTGTCATTGTGGGCAAATCATCCTTGACTGAGTAACACTCTGTGCTTGTACCTCTACCCCTTCATGCAAACACTCCCTTCACTTGGACAACAAACAGGTAATCAAAGGCTAAGGGGCAGTTCAGCAAGCTGGACTGGCTGGTTGGCAACGAAAGTATTCAGGAACAAGAAGGTATATAAGGAGACAAATAGAGGGTAAACCGACCCCAGATGCGATGGATAAATATATACACCTACCTCTGATATCGTTATTTGGACGACTGAGCGAATAAATCTCTTTATAAGCATGCATTTTTAACGGAGGAAGCATACCTTTTAACGAAGGAAGCATCCATCTATCTTTGGCCAATAGCCACCCGCCGTGTGCCGAACATCCAGATTCCACCATTATGGTTGTGTCTATAAAATGTTTTTCAGCAACTAGAGATTCGACGGAAATAGAAATATGTACAAATATGCAGTGGGCATCGTGAGGAATAGTGGGCATTCTCCTAAAAATATACTTTGTATTTCAATTTTCATTGTCAGTTTCTAGATTGCCTCGAGAAAGTGACATTTTCCCTAACAGATGAAATGAAATTGTAATTAATAATTTTTTAACTTAATAGTTATATTAAAAAGCATTGAATTATATTTTTAATTAATAATATAAAATTTTAATGTTAATAGAAAATTCCTGACACACTAAAACATGTGATGTTTGATATTAGAAAAAAAAAATTAAACTGTGAGAATTAGTGGATTTGAATATTTAATAAATATAAAATTAAAAATCGATAAATACATTAAAGTAGAATATATTTTGTAATATTTTCTATATTATAATGTTTTTATTTTTAAGTTTAATTTTCTATCACATTTTATATCCATTTATATATAATGATAATAAGGACAAATGTATAATAGTATTGGTAATGATTATAAACACTAATAATAGGAATATGTTTTTATAATATTGATAATTATTAATTAGTTAAATTTTTATTTTTTATATTTAGATTTATTTTTTTTAAATATTTTCAATATCTTATTAACCTTCAGCTTATATACATAATTCTATATATTTTGCATCTATTAAGAAAAAATTCTTATATTTCACTTTCTTTATCTAGAAAGAATTTGCACCTATATCATGGCCTTGAAGAATGTAATGTCCCTTTTATTTGAGCAATTCTATGGTTGTTAAATTATTTAATATCTTAAATGGTTAGATAGAATCTTGATATCATCAAATGTTATTTTTAAATATACTTATATCAGTGATGAGGAGGTAAATAAAAACACCCCTAGTGTTTTCAATATTTTCTCATACTTTTGACTTCCTAGAATATAACATGGTATTAGAGTAGGTTTGTAAGACTCTACAAATAGTCGAGAATGGGTAGATGATTTTGGGGACATGAAAATTTGCTTTCCATTCGGCTTATAATACGATAGTGTAAATTTGACTAAAAGTTTGTTGGATATTACAAGTAACTTTTTAAATTGATTCTACTAGTGTTTTAGGGAAAATATAGGAACTAGTTCTTCTTAAAAAAACTATGAGTTATGGTCTCTATGGATTATAAACCTTCCTACAAGTATATGAATATTGGGAAGAAGTGGAGAATGGATTCTCAATTCCTAATGAAATAATGATGCAAGCCATGAATAATTCACAATGAAACCAACTTGCATAACAGGGAAAATGGGGGAACAAGCCTAAATATTAAGTCTAAAATTCAATGGATGACTCAATTTTTTCTAGGATAATGGGATTGTCTAGCGCAAAGAGAGATTAGGATATTTTGGAGTTAGCATATGAGGGTAATTATAATGTCTAGAAAGGAAAGCTCCAATCCCTAAGGAGAGGTACAAAAGATTGACTACTCGATGCCCAAAGTGATGCAAGTTGTGAATCAACTCAACATTCACTAATAGAAGATTAAATATTAGAAAGTTGTTCACCAATTTCATAGAAACATTCAAAAAAAAGAAAAAAAACAAAACAAATAAACAAAAAAAAACAAATAAACAAAAAAAACAAAAAAAACAGAAGAAATAATCATTTCCAAAGAAGTGTCAAAATATTTTTCTAAAGTGATAAAAAGAGAAAATGAGTTAGGTTTGACCCACGAATTAAAAATAGACATGAAATAGTAATCCATAGATAATTCCTTCAAGGCGTAGGCAGTCAATGATAAAAGTAGAGGTAGAGGTCAAATATCTAGAGGTCTTCACTGAGAAGAATAAAGAATAACACCTAAATAGAAGAAAAATGGAAATAAAGTTATGCAGTGCAATGTTACTAGTAGAAAAGGTATAGTCACTATAAAAGTGAATGTAGAAATAAATAGTTATATATGAGAAAGGGCATAGTTAATCTCTCCAAAAAAACATGAAGGAAAATATAATGTAATGATCCTTTGATACCAACCATGGAAAAATATTTGGGTGCTAGAAAATGGATGCACTAAAGCATGTGGCATCTAATAAATAACCTTTTTCCTAGAGTTGATATTCATATTAAATATGAAATTAATTTAGGAGATGATAACCAAGTCAATGCCTTAAGTAAATATTTTGTGTCACTCTTCAACAAACAACGTGAGAAGAAAAACATTATTAATGGCTTATATGTGCCTAATCATAGACATAATTTAACAGGTATGTTAAAATTGAATTTAAATTATTATGATGTGAGGTTAATGGGATCCTCATACATAGTATTACATAAGCCACATGATAAAAAAACATATTGCAATTGTTCAAATGGCCAAGTACAATATGCTTCCATTGAATCTAAAATGTGTAAATATGTCATAGTCACATGCAAAAAATGTTTCAAGAACAAGATGGATTTGATTATGGAAACTAGTTATGGTAATCTACTTTTTAACAGTATCACTCCTTAGGAAAGCATTTAATTAACTTCATATATAGAAAGAACATACATAGCCTTGTGGAAGTTTCATTCTTAGAAATAATCAAATAGACAGGTTTCCAATAGAATGCTACAACACAAAAGGGGATCTAGAAGTGGTTCACATACACTTACGTGGAATGATGCAAACTTTGTGATTGGTGGAAATTTCTATCGAATCAAATTCACCAATTATTTTAGTTGGAATGTCTTAGAATATTTACTAAAAATAAATATTTGTATCTATGGTATAAGAATAGCATTGAATATTGAGGAGGAGAGTATAACTAAAATGGGTTTGCAAAATTTTTATAGACAACATGGAAATGAAAGGTAGTTCACTACCATATAAACTCTACGATAGAATGGAGTATATTAAAGGAGAAAACAAACGTTCATAAACATCGCAAGTGGCATGATCAAGAATAGAATTATTTCTAATGATTTTCCAATTGGAGTTGTTGTTTCTAATATCTACATACTTATTATATTTCCAACAAAAAGTGTCAGAGGTAAAGTTCCTCAACGAGGATGGAGTGGAAAGAAGTCAAATGTCTATCACATTGTAATTTTGTGTTTTAATTCCTATGTATGTGTCCCACAAGATCTAAGAAGAAAAATTGAAAAAAGGAGTGAAAAGTGCATCCATATTGAGCATGGTGAATAGTATAAACCTTACAAACCATATAAAATAGTTACCAAATATTTTTTTGTGTGTAGAAATGTAAACTTATTGAAGGAAATCTATTGTAGTGGGAAAGAAAATGGAATAACTGAAAGCCAAAATTCTTTTTGTCTAAAGAGATGAACAATTTGAAATTTTAGTATAGCAAGTAGCTCCAACAAAATTACCAATGTTTCTAATGCAAACACAAGAATAACAAACACAAAATAGTTCTACTTCTAATAGCGAGTCAATATGATTGCTTATAAGTTAGAAAACAAGGAGCTTCAGAAAAATCTATGAGTGAGTGATTACATTGATCAACAATATGACATTATATTATTTTCCTATCAACCCACCTATATTAAAAAGGAACTAGGTAGATGGCATGAATTAAGAGATTAAAGTAATTGAAACCAAGGGAACATGCGCTATTGTGCACTCAACTAGATAACACCAACATTGGTCCTAAGTGGGTTTATAAGATAGGACACAATTCGAAAGGAATTATAGGGAAACACAAGCCAAGGCTAGTTTCCAAAGGTTTATCTCAATAACCTAGTATTGGATATCATGAAATATTTATTGTAGTAACAAGGTTCGACATTATTAGCACTATCTTAGAAATTTTAGTCTAGAACAAATGGCTAGAATTCCAAATGGATGTTAGTTAAGCTTCTTGAATGAAATTTAGAATAAGAGATGTATGTAGATTATCCACTAATATTTGAAGTTAAAGGCCAAGAGTAAAAAGTGTACAACTTGAACAAATCATTGCATGGATTGTAGAAAGCTCAAAGAGCTTGCTATAATCAAATTGACTCTTATTCGCTCAACAATGACTTTAGTGGGTTTAACGAGAGTTGTACTAAGCCAAATTTTTATATAAAGTTAGACTAAAGATGATATGATATACACTAAAAATCTTATGTCTCGTGAATGAGTTTTAGGGAATTGAAACTAACTAATATATTCAAAGGAATTTTGATATGTTAGAAAAGATATTTTATATATTGCTTAAATAATTTTAAGGTAGAAAAATGAAAATCATAAGAAATATCTATTACAGTAGGAACAGAATTAAACAAGAGTCATAAACTTCCACCAATTTACTTAACACTATGTAAAAGGCCAATAAGTAATTGTATGCACCTTATTACAATTAGACATAATGTTATATCTATAGCTAGTTTCATTTCCATATTTATAGAGTTTCTAAAGAACTCTCATTGGAATGTGTAACGCCCCACCCTTGTATGTAAACCTTGTTAACTTAAGTTGAGAAAACCTAGGTCTAATATATAACAAGAAAAGTAAATACTTTATGAAATAAATAGATTCATTAATCTTTTGGAAAAATGAAACTCTAAGATATGAGATTTTTTCCAAATCCCATTGGTGAATGCGAAGGGATAATTATTTCATAATAAAGCTTCTAGATTCAACTATAGATAATATGGATGGATTGGAGATAAATATCCATTGAGAAAAACATAAAATATTTGAGTGAGAGAAAGGCAAGCTTTTAGGAGGAGAAGCCTCACGGGAGAGAAAGGCGAGATTTTATGAGAAAAGCTTAGGCAAATAGGTAAAAAAAAATCCATAAAAGTGGGACACCGCTAATGGAAATCATATGATGAAAGAGTGTATTAAATAGCCATTGCAGAGATCAATAAGAGCCATTTGATTCATGGCAGGAACTCTCAGCTCGGGGGTGAATGGGAAGAGTCAGTTCTAGGTTGGGTGGCAATTCTTGGTTTTCCAAGTGACCACATTTTTGTATTTTGATCTACTTCAAGTGCAACGGATGCACTGTATGTTTGCCTCTCACTCCTTGTGTGTCAAATCTCTCAGCATATGTGTAAAGTTGCATTTGTTATCTTTGTTTATGGGAATGATTTAATGCTGATGCATATGTGCAGTAGTGAATATAAATTAACTCAAAGTGTATAGTTAATTGTGGGATCATAATAGGTGATTATTAATATTGAATCAAGGAGATAGGTGACCAATAGTATCCGTGTCTCTATGTAAAATTTAATGGTAATAAGACAACTTTGCATGATGAATAAATATACTTTATTGTTGCATTTGTACTGCAGATGATTCCGCTTATCAAAACTATGCATTATGCATGGTGATGGTTCACTACTCCCTCAAAACTATAAAAAAAAATTGCATCTTACAACATAATTCCTATTAAATAGGTCTCACAAGTACATGAATTATATTACGATTTTCATACTTTATATAAAAATAATATTGAAACACATAAATTCCTCCTTCACTCATTAAAGTTGTGAAGGATACATTATATTTCTCTCAAACTTGCAATAAGACAAAGGGAAGGGTGTAAGAAGATTTGTAAATTATGTGGCTGTTAATGTATATCACAATAATGCTACTCTTCCTATAAAGAAGTAAAAGAATGAAAAATATTGTAAAGGATGAAAATGCATAGATGATGTAAAAGATGATTTAAAAAATTCAATGAATGGAAAATTTTATTAGTGTAATTTTAATTTTAGATTATTTTATAATTACAGAACCATTTTGTATATATTGATAAATAAAGTTAATCGAAAAACATAAAAGTGATCATTGTGTTTTATGCCAAACAAATATTTCACATAGTTTTTGATGATGAATCACATATAACATTAGTTTGATTCCGAGAGATTTACCAATATTAATTATGATGTTTTTCCCTAACTACGTAATATTATAATCTACATTCTCTGGACAAAAAATTAAGTGGCCGAAAGGAAAATCAATAAAATATTAATTATATTGTTTTTCCCTATGTAATATTATAATGTGCATTCTCTGGACTAAAAATCAAGTAGTCGAAAGGAAAATGAATATTCTGATGTAATAAGAAAATAATGGATAGCAATATCATAATGTGCATTCTCTGGACTAAAAATTAAGTGGCTGAAAGGAAAGTGGATATTCTTGTGTAATAAGAAGAGAATAATGGATATCAATATTATATTATATTAGATATTTCAACCTAATAGATGTTTTTAGAGAAAGGAGATATTATATTGTAACATACCCCGGTAACCTCGCGTGTAAAAGTAAGGAGTTAGAATTTTTTTTTATACAAATTATCACTAGTAATTATCCAATTGACAACTCCACAATTCATCATTAACCATTAGATATAATATTCAGTAAGTTACATAACCATTGCAAAACATTTAACCACCACTGTGGTAGTGTAATAACATAAACTGTTTTATGAATCCTTGCATCCATTTCATGATTTCCATAAACATATTAATTAATCTCATACTTGGACAATATGATCATGCCATCAAATAAAGAACCATCAACATCAAGGATTCATCATCATCAAACTGACACAAAAGGCAATCACACCATTGAACACCAATATACCCTGGAAACCCCGTAGGGTGAAAACCAGCAAACGTTTAATCTTATTATTGAACGCTCGTGAGGGATTTCACCCCTCGCTCAATGGCTTATAAGAGATTCCATCCCTTAACCATTGTTATAAAATTATTACAATGATTTATCATTAAGTTGACACATAACTATTTGAAAGCTAATACAGTTTCCACGTAATCATTTACTTACATACCACCACATGCAACATTCCTTGTGGCTTGATTGTTCTAGCAATGTACGATCCTGTAACTTGTACTCATCTCCGTGGACCGTTAACCCTCTTCCTGCCACAACATTAAACATCACTTTTCTTTGGCTCCAACCGCCATCGCTTCGTGTCAATGTTTATCATCAACCAGCTTTGGCAACAAGATTAGATACCATATTAGTCAGTCAATAATCAACCTCTAAAAGAGATCTTTTAACATCTACTCATATGCATGAGCAAGCATGACATGCTATTTAACCAGTACATACACTCAAGTAAATATTATTTGACCTCCACAATGTTTATTTACTTTAATGCATAATTATCTTTCAGAGATCTAACTCTTTAGTTCTACTAACATGTATAATATAATCGTTACATCTCCATACATGTAATAAACTATTATTTCTATGCTTAAGCACATATGTTCTTTTCACATAGTTATTTTTCGAGAACTCAACATAGTCTCTCTAACATACAAAGAACATAACTCCATATCACAATGACTATTCTTTGTGCATACCATAGCTTATCATATTAGTCATTCTTTAATGTATGCAACACATATTCCCTTCACTAGAATACTACCATCATTTCATGCAACAAACCACATGCTTCTTTCCTAAAGAAAGTCATTATAATCCTCATTTCTCAATCTTCCTATATGAGGGTTTCTCAAAATTCCCTTTCAATAAATTATTAAAGGCATGCATCTTTACGCATAAAAATCAAGACACAAAAACAAGCTTTACTTACCCTTTATGCATCAAAATCAAGAAATCAACACAACTCATTTAACAAGACAATCTCTTCAAGAGATTAATATTTTCAAGAAAGTTAACGTGATCACTTTATCTAAGCACACACAAAGTTAGATTTCCAAAGTCACAATAGCTACCCTTATATGCATGCAACATGTGTTTTTTTTTCCTAACACAATTATTTTTACTTCAATGCACATAGTCTTTTCATGAAACAAGTATGGATTCTAGTCCTTGCATGAACACTATTCATGTGTCTTTCAAAAATAGCAAACTCTATTTTTTGTTTCAAGAAATCTACTCATAAAAGCCATCATCTTCATACATGAAGTATGCACACTTTCCTAAAAGGAAAACTATAGAAATAAATATCTATGAGCCTAGAAGCACTTCACTAGCTAATTCGATCATGCATGTAATGCATAAATATTTCACATGAACTTAGAAATTAGCTCGTATCGCAATGCCATTAGCATATATCTTTTTTCAAGAAACTTTTATAAAAATACGTATTTTAATTCAAGAAAACTTGGCCACTTTTCACGCTATGTTCTCACGTTGTTTATATGCTTCTTCTCCTTTTCTCAAGAAGATATTTTTGCTATATTTAACAAGGATTTTATGCCAAGAAAATGACGAGAGACAAGCATTTTACACACAAGACTCACATGTAGTCTTTCTAAGAGGAAATACCTATTTTATTTACCAAGAAAACATACACAATAATAATTCTTTAACATATTTTCTTTACCAAGAAAACATAACAAATATTCAATCTTTTACTGCATGCACTAACATATTTTCTTTACCAAGAAAGCATATAAAGTATTCAATTTTTAACTGCATGCATTTCTTCACCAAGAAAACATATAAAATATTTAATATTTTTACTCATGTACTAACATATTTTCTTGACCAAGAAATCATACAAAGTATTCAATTTTTAATTTTTAACTGCATGCATTTCTTCACCAAGAAAACATATAAAATATTTAATTTTTTTACTGCATGCATTAACATGTTTTCTTTACAAAGAAAACATATAAAATATTCAATCTTTTACTGCTGCATACTATTATGCATATGCTATCTATATTTGGTAAGAAATGCTTAATAAGATGCCCAAATAAAACAAACATATATTTTTCTACAAAAAAGCGAGCTAGTTACTTATCTTTTCAGTGACTCACTCCATGCTTCCACTGCATGCTTCCATCACCTGTCGAAGTCAATATTGGTATCCCTGTGACATCCATGTCACAAAATTATAAAGATGATGTGATTGTCTGATTGAAATTCCAACTCAAGTTCTGTTGCACCGAGACTCTCGTAAGCTAGGAGGTTTCCAGCACCACTACTTAAAGGAGCCACACAAATATACTGATTCAGTTCAACATGTTAAAAATGTTATAAATGAAGAAGTGAACCGCTGGCAGAGTCTTATCCATCCCTGCTCGATGAAATCGTTCTGTAACACCTCTAGAGGCTGAAGGCACTGCCAATGACCTATTGGTCTTGGAAAAATCCAACCCTTCTACGCTTTACTAAACCGTGGAAGTCCCCACAGCTTCCATCATCTTCAAAATCTGGATCGTATAACAGAGAACTAGCTATTGAAAGCCTCCTCTCTCTTGTATTGTCTTCAGAATTTAGGGAACCTCCCTCTGTCGTAGGCTCTCTCTGTTTTTAATCTCGTTCTAAGACAAAACATAATCAAGAACCAACTAATGAATTTCGGTTAATATACATGAATCTTCACGGAACTTAAATTCACTGATGCTGTAAAAGCTACATGTCTACACGTTTTATGCTACTAGCAGTCAGCTCTCCGCACTAGTCAGCAACCAATCCCCCATATCACATGTTAAGGATTCTTTTCATGCACTCTTCTCATTTAGTTTCCCAAGAATCAGTTAATAACTGATTCGTAGCTATCTCTCAACTATTTAATTTACGCTGAGTTACTTAGGGATGTTACATACTCCCCCCCTTAACAGGAACACCGTCCTCGGTGTTCATCTCTCGTTGGGAACTTGAGATTTTACTCATGGTATTACCATCTAAACCACACAAAATGTGATCCTTCGAGTTTCAAATCAAAGATTTCATTCCAAGAAATGATAATAAACAAAATAGTAATGTTATAACATAAGAAAAATCAATAGCCATAAGCATTCATAATTGCAAAAATATGCAAGTTCTAATTGCAACCACTTGGTCCTTATTCAAATTCAAAAACCAAACTCTATATCAACTTACCATTACTTACCATCTACTCTCAAAAATCATGATTACTTTCACATAAGCATCTTAATAGTGGCTAGACCACCCATAAACTCTTCATGGCAAGTAATCCTGTAATGTTTGACAACAAATTCAATTGCATTAGTCATAATTTTGTGAGTCAAATGAAATACTTTTAACTATCAATCAATCTGTGCAATGTTAGATGATTTTTAAAGCACAATACTTTTACAAGTAATTAAGAGCTCATCACTACTCCAAATGCACACTGAATTAATTCTCACTAAAGACATCCACTGAGTACTTCTAAAAGTACCAAAAGAGAACCTATCTATCTAATCATCAAAACAATCAATCATTGTATCAAGTAAAAACTGTCTTATCCTCGACTAAGACATTCATAAGATTAATAATGCAATAAAGGAATTAAAATTTCCAATAATTCCTTATTGAGCACTAAGCTCATTTCCTGTTAAATGTGCATGACGTTTTTACACATCTATATATGAAATTCATTTTTAACACAACATATAGCTGATTAGTTATTTCCTTTAGCTATGAGACCACAATAGGCTAAAGAATTCCCAACCCATAAGAACTAGTTTCCACAACCAGATCGAGTCATTTCCACATCCAGACAGTTTCTTTGATAGGGGCCTTACGAGGTCTAACATGGAATTCCACTGGCCAACCAGCTCAAGAATTCTAGGGACAAGAAATCCGTGTAGACAAGTTCCATCAACCCCTCTGGGCAGGTAACTGCCATCAACCCATATACGGGCAGACAAGTGCCATCAACACCTCTGGGCAGGTAACTGCCATCAACCCAAGGCATTCTATCCTTTCGAAATCCAGGCAGATAACTACCATCAACCCCTCTGGGTAGGTAGCTACCATAAACCCAAGGCATTCAATCCAGGAAGACAAGTACCATCAACCCCTCCGGGCAGGTAATTGCCATCAACCCACTATTTTCAATTGTCTGGCATGTTAAATTTCTCTTTTATTACTCTTTCCCAAAGGAATTTACGTAATGAACCATATGTATATTATCATTAACAAAATAAACATGCATGTACACCATGCATTTACACTTAACCCTCATCATGGGTCCACAACATCTAGATTGATGGGAAACATATCCATCATACATGTATGCATTCAAATTTTCCAAATAACACAATTCATGCATATCATATAACGCTATTCTTTCTCATTTATGATTGCAATTCACATTGCAACAATTTATGTGACGAGTTTTCTTGTAGCCATTAAGCTACCACTACTTAATCCCATCAGCAACATTAGTTATAAATATGCATCAGTTAGCAAGTATTCAATTTCCAAAGTTTTCCATGCATACAATATTGTCATGTATAAAAGCATATGCAAATATTCATTAATGTATAAATGTCAACAACAGTTGAGTTAATAATGTAAGCATTTCCAATTTCCCATAGTCTGTTGTCTTAATCCATACCGTCATTAATGGATTATTATCTTACGTTTACTATGGCAGCTTTGGTCATGCATCATTAATATAATTAAGCATAATCAAGGTGTTCTGACCAACTCTTGGTTCAACATGCATAACTAACAAATTAAACTAGCCTTATCGGAAGCAATTCCTCTACTTATGCAATTAGAAACATGATCCCCTAAGTGTCACACATGCACCAGAGTTACCACTTCACGTTAGACGCAACAATTATCTTATCACTACTATGTGACCATTTCAGAATAATGACTTCAAGGATACATTACGAAAATCATTAACATCAACACATTATAGTTATCATTTTCCAACTCCTTAAGCATGGTCAAAGGAATACTCACATGCACATCAAGCGCTATTTGGTCATCACCAGACCTACCGATTCTTTTTCCTTCTCCGTCTATCCCTACAGCATGGTCTTCTCCCTTCTCCTTGCTTCCTTTTCCGTTTGAAAGCATCTACAATTGGGGAAGGTGGTTAGAGTTTACTAATAACTTCATTAACACAGGTAGTCTACTTATGAATAATTGTCACATGTAATTCTACCATGAATGGGTCCTAGAAATGTTACCAAGTGGAAATGTTACCCATTGAACATGCCTCTACAATTAACTTCACACTAGAATGCAACATGCATAAGAATCCGTCATTCCCTTAGTAGAGATAAATTCAACCATCATTAAATCGAAGCTCAAGGGATTTTTATCTCACAACTAGTAATGATTAACATAAACACATACGATGCTAGTGAATCTCAAATAATTAAGACATAAGCATGCACTATTCATCAAGCATTCTCATGGTGTGTAAAATTAAGAACTCTTCTCATAAAATCATCATACACATTCCACGCATGTGACATCAGTCAACTATGACTTGTTTACGAATTGTAATAATCTTAAATCCAATGCAATTAATGCATATAAGTTGTATTAGTTAGTCATGCAATACTAACCAATCTCAACTACCAATCATCTTCAAGCATCTATGACAAGACTAAATCAAAAATTAGTTATTACAATCAAGTCGATTCAAGCAAATAAAGTTTTCTACTATGTGCCAAAATATCCATATCAAATAGCACAGAAATAGACAGTTACAAATCTGGAAAACCAGGAACAAAACTTACGAGAACTATCTTCTCAGAATGAAATATTGTAAACATAATAACATGCACATAATTTAATTCAAGAGAATCGAGCAAGATACTTATCTTTTTCCTGGCAGCCTCCATACCGCGGGATCCCGATGTCAAAACCGCTCTTCAATCTTTCTCTTCATTATGCTACACCACCACGGAGCTCGACGAGGGCCTCACAAAAGAGAAATCATGTACAGAGGGTCCAAAATGATGGTTTAAGTGCAAAGCATTGCCATAAGTACCAATTATTTCCTCCTCCAGCTCGGTCTTGATATTTCCCTTTGAAGATTTATTCCATGCACCACAACTGGCAAATATTTATGACTGTCTTCAGGTGGACGTTGCGCATGCACTGGCTCTTGCCCCTGCTTGTCTTGCGCAGTCTTTTTTTTTTTTTAAACACCATATCATCAAATCCAAGGACATCCCCGTATTTTATATTCATGCATTGACTCATTAAAATTAGTTTATTGCAACATCAATCCTGTTTAATAAATACATCATTGTTATCGCCATATTTGCAAATCAAGAGTGAGTTGTTGATTGTCACTTTCATCAATGACTGTTCAATATTGTTCATAAGTGTAATGAGCATTCAATATTGTTCTTAACTGCGACAAAAGTTTCATTGTCTTTTATCATCATCAGGAATCCAATGTCATGAACATAGTTATACAACAACTTTATTACTTACTACTCAAAGCAGTTATAAACATGATTCACACATATCATGCCGAAGGTAGTGTACTACACAAATCAATATGTGAATGGTTAAACACATACCTGAGTTAATGCCACTGGTGGTGTACCTCAATTTCTTTTCCGCTTACCAATTCCCAAAGGTGCCAGTACTGCAACCTTTAGCTCTGATACCACTTGTAACATACCCCGGTAACCTCGCATGTAAAAGTAAGGAGTTAGAATTTTTTTTTATACAAATTACCACAAGTAATTATCCAATTCACAACTCCACAATTCATCATTAACCATTAGATATAATATTCATTAGTACATCAAGTAAATTGCCATCAAAGATAGTAAGTTACATAACCATTGCATAACCTTTAACCACCACTGTGGTAGTGTAATAACATAAACTGTTTCATGAATCCTTGCATCCATTTCATGATTTCCATAAACATATTAATTAATCTCATACTTGGACAATATGATCATGCCATCAAATAAAGAACCATCAACATCAAGGATTCATCATCATCAAACTGACGCAAAAGGCAATCACACCATTGAACACCAATATACCCTGGAAACCTCGTAGGGTGAAAAACCAGCAAACGTTTAATCTTATTATTAAACGCTCGTGAGGGATTTCACCCCTCACTCAATGGCTTGTAAAGGATTCCATCCCTTAACCATTGTTATAAAATTATTACAATGATTTATCATTAAGTTGACACATAACTAGCTGAAAGATAATATAGTTTCTATGTAATCTTTTACTTACATACCGCGACATGCAACATTCCTTGTGGCTTGATTGTTCTAGCAATGTACGATCTTGTAACTTGTACTCATCTTCATGGACCGTTAACCCTCTTCCTGCCACAACATTAAACATCACTTTTCTTTGGCTCCAACCGCCATCGCTTCCTGTCAATGTCTATCATCAAGTAGCTTTGGCAACAAGATTAGATACCATATTAGTCAGTCAATAATCAACCTCTAAAAGAGATCTTTTAACATCTACTCATATGCATGAGCAAGCATGACATGCTATTTAACGAGTATATACACTTAAGTAAATATTATTTGACCTCCACAATGTTTATTTACTTTAATGCATAATTCTCTTTAAGAGATCTAACTCTTTAGTTCTACTAACATGTATAATATAATCATTACATCTTCATACATGTAATAAACTATTATTTCTATGCTTAAGCACATATGTTCGTTTCACATAGTTATTTTTCGAGAACTCAACATAGTCTCTCTAACATACAAAGAACATAACTCCATATCACAATGACTATTCTTTGTGCATACCATAGCTTATCATATTAGCCATTCTTTAATGTATGCAACACATATTCCCTTCACTAGAATACTACCATCATTTCATGCAACAAACCACATGCTTCTTTCCTAAAGAAAGTCATTATAATCCTCATTTCTCAATCTTCCTATATGAGGGTTTCTCAAAATTCCCTTTCAATGAATTGTTAAAGGCATGCATCTTTACGCATAAAAATCAAGATACAAAAACAAGCTTTACTTACCCTTTATGCATCAAAATCAAGAAATCAACACAACTCATTTAACAAGACAATCTCTTCAAGAGATTAATATTTTCAAGAAAGTAAACATGATCACTTTCTCTAAGCACACACAAACTTATATTTCCAAAGTCACAATAGCTACCCTTATATGCATGCAACAAGTGTTTTTTTTTTTTTTCTAACACAATTATTTTTACTTCAATGCACATATTGTTTTCATGAAACAAGTATGGATTCTAGTCCTTGCATGAACACTATTCATGTGTCTTTCAAAAATGGCAAACTCTATTTTTGTTTCAAGAAATCTACTCATAAAAGCCATCATCTTCATACATGAAGTATGCACACTTTCCTAAAAGGAAAACTATAGAAATAAATATCTATGAGCCTAGAAGCACTTCACTAGCTAATTCGATCATGCATGTAATGCATAAATATTTCACATGAACTTAGAAATTAGCTCGTATCGCAATGCCATTAGCATATATCTTTTTTCAAGAAACTTTTATAAAAATACGTATTTTAATTCAAGAAAACTTGGCCACTGCCATTAGCATATATCATTTTTCAAGAAACTTTTATAAAAATATGTATTTTAATTCAAGAAAACTTGGCCACTTTTAACGCTATGTCCTCAGGTTGTTTATATGCTTCTTCTCCTTTTCTCAAGAAGATATTTTGGCTATATTTTCTCAAGAAGATATTTTGGCTATATTTAACAAGGATTTTATTCCAAGAAAATGACGAGAGACAAGCATTTTACACACAAGAGTCACATGTAGTCTTTCTAAGAGGAAATACCTATTTTCTTTACCAAGAAAACATACACAATAATCAATCTTTAACATATTTTCTTTACCAAGAAAACATAACAAATATTCAATCTTTTACTGCATGCACTAAAATATTTTCTTTACCAAGAAATCATATAAAGTATTCAATTTTTAACTGTATGCATTTCTTCACCAAGAAAACATATAAAAATATATAAATATTTAATTTTTTTACTGCATGTATTAACATATTTTCTTTACCAAGAAATCATATAAAGTATTCAATTTTTAATTTTTAACTGCATGCATTTCTTCACCAAGAAAACACATAAAATATTTAATTTTTTTACAAAGAAATCATATAAAGTATTCAATTTTTAACTGCATGCATTTCTTCACCAAGAAAACATATAAAATATTTAATATTCTTCACCAAGAAAACATATAAAATATTTAATTTTTTTACTGCATGTATTAACATATTTTCTTTACCAAAAAATCATATAAAGTATTCCATTTTTTATTTTTATCTGCATGCATTTCTTCACCAAGAAAACATATAAAATATTTAATTTTTTTACTACATGCATTAACATGTTTTCTTTACAAAGAAAACATATAAAATATTTAATATTTTACTATTGCATACTATTATGCATATGCTATCTATATTTGGTAAGAAATGCTTAATAAGATGCCCAAATAAAACAAACATATATTTTTCTGCAAAAAAGCGAGCTAGTTACTTATCCTTTCAGTGACTCACTGCATGCTTCCATCACCTGTCGAAGTCAATACTGGTATCCTTGTGACATCCATGTCACAAAATTATAAAGATGATGTGATTGTCTGATTGAAATTCCAACTGAAGTTCTGTTGCACTGAGACTCTCGTAAGCTAGGAGGTGTCCAGCACCACCACTTAAAGGAGCCACACAAATATACTAAGTCAGTTCAACATGTTAAAAATGTTAAAAATGAAGAAGTGAACCGCTCGCAGAGTCTTATCCATCCCTGCTCAATGAAATCATTTTGCAACACCTCTGGAGGCTAAAGGTGCTGCCAATGACCTATTGGTCTTGGAAAAATCCAACCCTTCTACGCTTTACTAAACCGTGGAAGTCCCGACAGCTTCCATCATCTTCAAAATCTGGATCGTATAACAGAGAACTAGCTATTGAAAGCCTACTCTCTCTTGTATTGTGTTCAGAATTTAGGGAACCTTCCTCTCGGTCTATTTTTAATCTCGTTCTAAGACAGAACATAATCAAGAACCAACTAACGAATTTCGGTTAATATACATGAATCTTCACGGAACTTAGATTCACTAATGCTGTAAAAGGTGGGTGTCTACACGTTTATGCTACTAGTAGTCACCTCTCTGCACCAGTCAGCAACCAATCCCCCATATCACATGTTAAGGATTCTTTTCATGCACTCCGCTCATTCAGTTTCCCAAGAATCAGTTAATAACTGATTCGTAACTATCTCTCAACTATTTAATTTACGGTGAGTTACTTAGAGATGTTACATATATTAACATGAAGAATAAGATATACACTTGTTTCTTTTAAGGTAAATTTTTTAATTTTATATATGTATTCAATTTTGTTGATATATTTCTAATATTATTAGAGGTTATATTCCTAAATATAATATAGGAAATAATTTTGTTAATAATTATTTATAGAGGTAATAATTATTTTTATTTTTAAAAAATCTAAATGTGGAAATAAATATAATATAGGAAATTAAATGTATTTAATAAATGATTACAATTAAATTAGGGATATATTACTTAAAAATAATGGATCATGAACATAGTGATAGGTTCGCATAAATATGTGATGGAGTTTATATTGTGGAATGGTAAACCTTATTAAGGAGTGAATGAGAGCTAACAAGAATACAAATTATTCAATTTATTTGTAATATCATTATAGTTGATACCTATAAATAATTAATAATTTTTATTTTTTTTAAATCTATGCGTGGAAACAAATATAATATAGGGGATTAATTGTACTTAATAAATTAATGTAATCGAATTACGGACACATTATTTAAAAGTAATGTATACGGACATAGTAATAGGCTTCTCTAAGCATAAATATGTGAAGGAGTTTATAGTGTGGAATGGTAAACCTTATCAAAGATTGGATGAGAGGTAACAATAATACAAATGATTTAATTTATTTCTAATGCCATTATAGTTTACACTTATAAATAATTAATAATTGTTTTTCTTTTTAAAAGATGAGAGCTAACGAGAATACGAATGATTTAATTTATTTGTAATGCCATTATAGTTTATACCTATAAATAGTTAATAATTATTTTTCTTTTTAAAAAATCTAAGTGTGAAGACAAATATGATATATGAAATTAAATGTATTTATCAAAGGAATCAAATTGAATGAGGGATACGGTATTACATTATTTAAAAATAATGGATACATGAACATAGTGTTAGGTTCTTCTAAGCATAAATATGTGAAGGGGTTTATATTTTGGAATGGTAAACTTTATCAAAGAATGGGTGAGAGTTAACCAAAATACAAATGATTTAATATATACATAATGCCATTATAGTTTACAATTATTAAATTATTAATAATTAATAATTTGTGGAGAAAAATATAATATAAGAAATTAAATGTATTTAATTAAAAAAATATAATTAAATTAAAAAATATATTATTTAAATAATAAATACATAAACATAATCATAAGTTTTTCTAAGCATAAATATGTTATGGATTTTATATGGTAGAATGGTAAACTTGATCAGAGAAGAGATGACAGCTGACAAGAATGCAAACCATTTAATATTTATATGCTAGAGGAAGGTAATGATTATAGAATCTTAACCTTTTTTTGGTTATGAATCACACCCATCTTTATATATGATACGGAATGTATTGAGAATAAAAAATGCCGGGAGAGTTAGAATTTAATAATGTTTTTGAAATTTTAAGATATTTATTTTTTTCTTAAAATACAAGAGATTTCAATTTTTATATAATATATTTTTAAAAATTGTTTTCTAAATTAATTTTTTTTAAGTGTGTATGAATTTTATTAGGAAATGATAGAACGATTCAATTTTCATATATAAAAATAATATATATCAAATAACGAAATGAGTGATAGATACCCAGAAGTACTAAAATAATTTTTTAAATTTAATAGTGATAGATGTTTATAGGTATCAATCCATAATAAGCATTAAAAGTAATTATTTCATAATACATCTGACATTGTTAAAATTGAAAGAAATCATAAAACAAAAAAATTTATAAATAGCTTTTATCATAAAACTAATTAAATTATAAAAAGATTTTGCTAAAAGACTATGTGTCAATACAATAGCTTATCAATACCACATGCGCAGAAAACCATAACTCATTTCAAATGATATTTTGTAATATGATTTTTTAATGAGTTAATATGTAGTCTATAAAAAAAACATAATAAATTTATTGATAAAGCTCAATTTTATTGTTTTCTTTATATACTCATTAAATCTCTATCATCCACCAAAAGATTATTAATAAGTGAATTTAAAATATAGAAATACTACTCTAACCTAAACATACTTCTACACATAATTAATACATAAACATAATAAAAAATCTTTAAAGCAAAAAAAAATACAAAATAAAACCCAAAAACATGGGAAATGGCCATTTACTATTAACATTAATATGTCGCATGTCACATCATGCATTTTTTCTTGAAACATTTTACTGACTACTCGGCTAGTTACATGACTAGTTTGGTGATCTGTAATGGTGCAGGATAAATCGAAGATTAACCTGAAATTTCAAAATATTATATTAAATTTTTATTATAATTAATATAAATAAATAGGGTAAAAAATAATAATAATAATATATAATAATAAATATATATTATATATATAAAATATATATATAAAAAAATATAAAAAAAAAAATTAAATTATTTAACTTGAAATATAAAGAAATTAAATTTTGAAGATTCTAGTATTTTTTAGATCATTCTTTTTATTTAATCCCAAAAAATAAACAGAAATAGATTCTCACTAAGAGAAATGCATATCACACCTTTATACATATTATTAAATATTATTTATATAAGGAATAATATTAAAATATTTATATTTTATTTATTTTATATATGTTAAAAGCATGAAGGAAATAGATTATTCACTCAAGGTTATAAAATCATCTTAATGAAGAAAATCATATAAAGAAAATTGTATAGAGTAATTTAAAGAACGAATTGATAACTTTAACAAAATAAATAACAATATTTAATATTAAGATTATAATGTGCACTATTAAATTTATATAAAATTAAGATAAGTGCCCAGAATAATATAAATAATAAATAATAGTAATAGTCAATAATATTAATAATATATTTAACAAATTTAAATGTTAATTAAAATACTTAACAAATATTAACTTATAATTAAAAATGTAACTATAATTATTAACTTAATACTAATATTAGTGATAATATAATTAAATACTTATCAAACATTTATAATTATATAATAATTAATATATATAAATCCTTATCAGTAATTTAATAAGAAATAATCTTTTATATATATAAACCACGGTTTACTAATATGTGCATGTATTTTAAACCACAAATCTACATCTGATAATCACATATCTACTTCTACCCGTTCTATTAAAAATAAATAAAAAATCAGAGCAGGGTGTATAAAACACCTTTTAAGGGCAATGAAAACGCAGCACACGATTGATGCCAACGAGGATGAGACGACTCCAGATAAATACTATCCCGCCTCTTATATGTCTCGTTAAAATCAAGAATCTAAATAAATCGAAATCGAACGACGGCCTACTATTCCTACTATTGTGAAGCATAAATTGCCCTATCGTTTTCAATAGGGCTACCGTCCTGATGCCGAATGCAGCAATTGACTTGATTTCGATTCCCCGCATATGACAAAATTGTTCTTAATGATATCATAATATAACGGTGGAGAGTTTAATGATATCATAACGGTGGAGAGTTTTTTGAGGTGAATTTGCTTAGTAGGTAAGCATTCACGGATATTTGAATCAGTGATTTATTGTAAAAAGGGCATTGTCTATAATGCGACTTTTTGGAGATTCCGGTGACGGAATCCGGCGGAAGAAATGAGGTTAAATCTTGATTTTTAGCAATTAAAATGGTTTTTTAACTGCATATTTGGATTCAGCGCCCTGAAAAACCCTTGGGAGCGATTGATTGTGCAGAAACTAACTATCAAACATGGGATTCCAATGAATTGCTGCCAGATTTTGGCCAGAAAAACCTTCAAAAAGTCGCGTTATAGACTACTGCTGTAAAAAGTACTATAACAATACAATGCACTTATTTACTGTTTATTTAAAGCCCCGTGGGCTACTAAAAGACATGATTTTGAATCCGCCCATATGGCCAGATATGACAACATTGTTGTTAATGATATGATAATATAACGGTGGAGAATGTCTAATCCCATCCATCCCGCGTTTTCATATCCGAAGTAAAGATTCCGAATGTCGTCATAAACCCTCAGGCTGTGAAGTATTTTCTTCGCTGTAGCTCTGGACGGAAAAGCGGTTGATGTCAGTCAACTGCGAAAGGAATAACAATACCAAAGGTTGATGTTGTTTTCGTTTGTGATGACTCTTACATTGACCGGCGAATATTGCCCGGCTGTCGCTTCTCATATGCATTTAGATATTGATATGAATACCAGGATCCACCTTTGACGGTGGGTGTAGAAGCATGCCGGTTTTATTCCAATAAAAGAAATGTTTTTTAAATAAACATAAAATATATCTCAATAATGAAATGTTGTAATGTATTTGTATAGTACAAAAATATTTTTTTTTCAAATTTTTAATATAAAAAGTTTCTAAGTTAATGTTTTTATTTTATTTTTTTAATGTTAATATAGATTTCTTAGTTTTAGTTTTTAAAACAATTTTCATATTTTATTAAATATTCAAAATATGCTTACAAATAAATATTAAAGATTAAATTTATGTTGTTATTAAATTTTTGAAATATACTCAACTATGGTTAAGGGAGAGGTTGAAGAAATTTTGTTATGAGTATAGTGAATGATGTGCTATTCTAATTAAAGTGATAGTTAAGGGAGAGGTTGAAGAAATTTTGTTATGAGTATAGTCAATGATGTGCTATTCTAATTAAAGTGATAATTTTGTATTTTTATATTTTTTTATTATATCTTTAGTTATGATAGTGTATTCAATGTAAAGTTCATTTTATAATAGTTAAACAATTAGTCCAATTATAAACAAAATAGTCAAAATAGTCAGTAAATATTGATATAAATCTATCTTTGATATACATCAAAGTATTTATTTCATGGAAGTAACTTGACTTAATATTATAATAACTTAAATTAAAATTAAAAATATTAAAAATTACTAATAATAATAAAAAAGAAAATTAACATATGTGTAAAAGTATGAAAGAAGATTTATAATTATGGAAATTTACATGTATTTTATTAGGTACAGTTTTATTTGTAAATAAATTATATTATAATAATGCGACCAATATTATAACTTCTCAATATGAAATGTTAAAAAAACATAATATAATATTGTTTATATAGATTTTTATTAATTAATAAACCATCCTTGTGAAATATGTAATTAGAAATTTAAATCCCTAATTAACCGTGTGGGCAGTATATTGACACAAAGGTATATGGTAGCCCTCGAAGTATAGCGATTTCCGGCGAGCCCCGAACATTTAGACCAAACTCTATTTACTACAATTTTGTTAATTACAATTGAAACTAAAACGATTTCGGGATTGATGGTCCCTCATGGATAAGCATATCTCAAGAAACAAACCAACGTGTGGGAGACGTTACCGGCCATATACGCTGAAATGATGGAATTTTTACTATCGATGTCTCAAGAAACAAAGGAACGTGTGGGAGGCGTTAACCGACCGTACACGCTCAAATGGTGACATCTTTTTCTAAAGAGAGTTTGACATACTTCAATTTATATTAAAGTAAGCATGCGATATGAAAGAATCACACTTGACGGACGACAAGGTGTTACAAAGAACTTTATATATGTTGATGTATATAAGTATCTTTACACGTATCTTAATGTATATAAGCGAAATAATGTGAATGTAGAAAATATTAATTTTTGAAAAGATATATTTGCTTTTACATTAATTATGTAAATCAGTGTAATTATATAAATTAAGTTTACGTGTATGTGTATGGTAAATGTTTATACATAAGTATTCAAAAAATTATTTTATTATCTTTCTTAAAGCGTTAAAATTATAAATTTATAATTATTATTTAAATTATAATTTTTTATTATTTTTAAAATAATAATTAAATTATTATTAATAAAATTAATCAATATATAAGTTAAACATATATATATTTTTTAAAATATGTAATAAGATTTTTAACCAAAAGTTGAGATAATTAATTTGTATATAGGTTTTGTTACAATATCATAGGCCAATACATGGATTGTCAATACCACATAGCTTAAAAACATGGTGATAGGGGTTTCAAACCTTTCCTTAACCAAAGAGAAGTGACTGAGACCAAAGCTCTTTAAATAGGTCAAGTTGTTTGGTGTGATCACTCTCAACAGACTTTAAGGTTTCATTGGTCTTCTGCCTCTTCCTCTTTTGAAAGAAAAAACAAGGGGTTTTATGGTATCACTATCATAAAGTTAAATCTAAAGCTAATTTACCTATTCTACTGGTTAAATGATCAAATATATTACAAATTAGTAATTCCAAAACATATAATAAGAAAAGATACAAAATATAATACTACAGAAAATAACTCAAAAATATAAGAAAAATAATATTAAAGAATATAAGGCTAGATAATAGTGTAACTCACGAAGAATATGTAAATGTAAATGTATATTATGTTGAATGTCCAAAAACAAATTGATTACTATTTGTAAACTGAGAATGTATTCATAATGAAATAAAACAAAATATGAAAACTATGAAAATGGAAGCTTCCAATATTCTAAAGAGGGACAAATAAAACTAGACTCATTTTAAGCAATTAAACATATAAAATTATCATCACATACAAGACTAAAAATCAAGTAACTAATACTATCTAGTCTATAACTTTCAGCCAAAATAAAATTGAAATCTGACAATAAAAATTTCCTAAAATTAAAGATGTTCCAATTATCTATTTATGACTCAAATCAGTAAATAAATAATGAAATATAGATACTCATAAGAAAGAATTACCAAACTAATGCTAATTCAAGTCATGTAAAAGTAACATCTTTAACCATCTAGATTCTTGGAATCAAAACAAGACCGACTGAACTAATGTTTAAGAGACAATCCATTGTATGATGATATGATTGAATATAGATAAGTGAAATCAAATCAACATAAATAATTGGAAAGGAAAATTTTCTATTTTTTTTTCATGGAATCAAATCACAGAATGAAATAATGATGTCTTCCAAATATTGAAAAATAAAATCACAAAACATCAAGAAGACAACAAATATTTTTGTTCATAGAAAGAGGAACAAGAGGAAAAACATAAATGTGAAATAATTGAATTAATCCAAACCACCCATGCTTACATAAAAGTTTTCAAAAATCCACACTCACTATAAAGTTAAATAACATATCCTTTCCTATATTTCCCTCCTCCTTACTCTTCAAAATTAAACGGTTTATATATAGTACGGAGAGCCTAACATTGTTCCACAATAAAATTTGCAAAATAATTTTATTTACAAAATTACAATATTCAGTCTTCGACCTCTACCTCATATCCTAACTAATTGCAAGAATTCTTTTTTCAGAAAGAAAAAATTGTATATTGATATATTATAATAGTGGAGAAAAACATATACATTTATGGAGAAAATTTACCATATTCCGGTCAGAATGGAAAAAGATGAAGCTATACATCAAAATAGATGCAATCTTTTCAGACTCATTGTCCATATGTGTGGAGTTGATAAAAAATGAACACTAAAGAAACATATTATTCTATTAGATAGAGGAAAATAAGTCAAAAAAACTTATACCTGGTCAAATGATAGAAATTAGTGAACGTGATCATGAAACAAAATAGGATAGTTACGGATCTATATACTGTGCATAGACAAAGGTTGTATGCAGTATGTGGTGGATTCTACCATGATGTTGAGGTGCCACACAACACACTGAGATTTCAAGCCTTTCTTTGAAATCTCATCCGCCTCATCATTTTGAGAACGCCTGATATGAGAGACAGGAAAGAGTGAGCACTTCCATAATGATGAAATCTTGAGTAGCCATCCTAATAGATTGTCATTTTTTATGGATTGTTTTCTAGAAACATGCTCAATAATGAACTTGGAATCCCCGAAAATTTGAATAGGACTAGTGTCCAAAAAAGAGCAGAAGGTGAGGAGACCATGCAGAGCCATGGCCTCAACTTTTTTGTTGGTCCCAAGGCCTCCGTTCCAGTATACAGAATAATGCTGATCCTCTGCAATGCATATGTAAAAATCACATGCACATCATCCATCTTTTGCACCTCCATCAAAGTGAGCCTGTGGAAAGATAGTTTGATGATGGACGTCTGCTATAGCACGAGGCTTTAATTACCAGGGGATATATGAGGGGATTGAGAGATAAAAAGGTATGATTTTGTCGAATAGGAGTTTGAAATCCAACTTGCTATTTTGAAAGAGTTTCATGTTCCACCATTTCTAAGCAAACCAGCAGACAATAAGTAGAATAGGCCGCCATATGATTTTCTAGGCACCCCACCATTCGAAAGCATCTGAAACGGAGAAATGAGGAATGATAGTAAAACCAAAATGAGTAGCCAGTTGATTCCATAGGATTAGAGTGAGTGATCAATTTAGAAACATGTGCATGTTTTCTTCTGTCTTAGATAGACAGATTGAGCGTATAGCTGGGCCATGCCAGTTCCATTTTCAAAGATTTGGCCACTGATGTTTTTATTATGGAATACTAGCTAGGAAAAAGGTATAATTTTTAAACGCCAACTAGATTTCCATAAAGCATTTGGAAAAAAATTTCAGGAAAACTCATGCTGATCTACTATTAAGGATAGATATATTTCTCCGACCAAAACATTGGTCCTGCCTCTTTTATCTCACCAGACCATGTTGTCATTTTCCTCAGATCTGTATATCCCTGCATGTTTCATATCTGAGATAGCTTTATCCCATTGAAGAGCCAATGTGTCATCTAGACCTAGCTCCATAGCCGATTTCCATCTCGGAAATGCTCCCTGCCAATCATTAATTACTTGTGCCCAGAAAAATAAACCTTTTTGGTGAAGGAAGTTTAGAAGATGAAGAGAGGTAGGGGATTCCACTTCTACGCCCAAGATAGGTTCAATGCCGATAAGAATGTTGTTTCCAGTTTGAAATTTCCATACCAGATTCTTGTAGAAGAAATGAAGCACCTTTTGGAAGCTCCTCCAGATAGCCGACCCTTGTGATGGACCCAAAGATCTGTTCCTGTACCATTGTATGAAATTCATTCTCCCCATATATTTCATTTTAATAGCATTACTCCGTAAGCTATCTCCAAAAACCGCTCTCAATAGAGATTTACATAAGAGTGCCACACCAAAACGACAAAGCTTCATTATGCCCCAACCCCCCATTTTTTGGGGAAGGGTGATATTAAGTAGTTTTGTAAGATGGAATTTCCTCTTCTCCTTGCAACCCACCCATATGACGATGGCCATTAAACTATTTAATTTTTTAATGATACCTGTAGGGATGTAGTAAAGATGTGCCCAATATACAATAATTTGAGCGAGCACAGATTAAGTGAGAGTCATCCTGCCAGCTAAAGATAGGCATCTAAATTCTCATCCTGATATCCTTTTATGAAATCTGTTGGGAATCCAAGACCAGACAGATAAGGAGTAGCCTGTGGGTTTCAATAGATAACCCAAATATTTCATACCTTCTTTGATAGAAATTGCTTGAATTCTAAAGAGTTGTGAAATGTATTCCATGTCATCCATATTGACCTTTACATAATGGAAAGATGATTTTCCTTCATTGATACATAGAATTGTTGCCCTTTGAAAATATATTAATATGTCATGCAGATTTTGCCATGTTTTCCTACACAGCATAGCAAAAAGTAGAATATCATCTACAAATAGATTATGAGAGAATGGTATCCCTCTTTTTATGCATAGGGGTCTAACAGTGACCATAGAAACAACATTTCTGAGATGAAGGCTAAGAGTATCCATTACAAGTATAAAGAGAAGGGGGGAAAAGGAGCAGCGTTGTCGGAGACCCCTTGCAGCCTAGAAGAATGTAGTAGGGATTACGTTTATGAGAATGGCGTAGTTTACTCCTTCCACACATGCCATAATCCGTTTTTTACATTGGTCACTCAACCCAATCTTAATGAGAAGACACATCAGATAGCTCCAGTCAAGGCAATCATAAGCCTTTTTGAGATCTATTTTCAAAATGGTAGCTCCAATATTTTTTGTATGCATTGAGTGTAAGAATTCCTCTGTTATTGCCACTGCCTCTAGTATATTCTTGCCATTTAGGAATCCATGTTGTTCCTTTGTTAGATAATGTGAGAGAATTCTGCGTAACCTTTCAACTATAACTTTTGAGATGATTTTATAAACAGTGTTACGTAATGAAATAGGCTTCAAGTCTGAAAAAGATACTGAATCTCTTTTTTTGTGGATTAGGGCAATATAGGTAGAGGATATGAAGTTACTGATTTTCCCCCTCATTCTGGATTCTTCAACCATCCCCAATATATTGTCTTTCATCATGTCAATGAAATGGATGAAAATATCAATGGTCCTTCAGTCAGGGGCAGGACATTTGTTTTTTTAAAGGATTTCATAACAACTAGCAATTCATCTTCCGATACAACAACAAATAACCAGTCGTTTTCTTCCTCATCAAACATACGAGGAAAAGGATCGATTCCCTTATAATATCATATATCTCTCTGTGGGAGTCCTGTTTGTATGCCTTCTAAATGTGGTTAACAACTTCTTTGGAGATTTCTCTTGAGCGTATAGAAAACTGCCATCTTCTTTCCTGATTTTCCATACAGAATTTGTTTCACATCTTTTGTTTGCAAAGCGATGGAAGAATTTTGTGTTTTCATCGCCTTCACTTAACCAAGTTGCATGACTCTTAAGTTGCCATGTCGCTTCTACAATGGATAGTAACTTCTGCTTCTTTTTCTCAAGTTCCCAAACCCGTGGGCGAACACTCCATGGGAGGGACTATGAGTACATACCATAGACAATGGATTCCAATTCTTTCTTAATGTCTAGAAGTTCTAAACAGGTTGATCACTTTTTCATAGCTTGCCACTCCTTGACCTTCATCCTTAGACTCTTCATTTTACCGATCAATTTATCCGAATGGGAAGATCCAAAGAGAGGATCGAAAGATAGCCAAGTTCCTCTAATAATTTTATTGAAGGTCTCATCTTCAAGCCATATTCTATTAAACGTAAAAGGATAATTTTGCTAAGAAAACTGAAACGACCATTGCAATGAGATCAGACGATGATAAAAGATAAAAACTAGGAGAGTATGTGAGCACGGGAAGCCAGAATTTTCCAACACCTTTTCATGAATGATGAACCTGTCCAATCTTTTAGCCATATAAGCATTCCTCCACCTATCGTTGTCCCAAGTAGGAAATAAATATTTTGGATAGATATCAACAAAATTGAATTATAGTATGGTCTCTCTGATTTTCTCACCAATTTGGTCAACTTTTTTCCCTTTTCCCCAAACTTAATCCGAACCCAAAGTGCAGTTTAGATCACCAGTGATGAGGAGCGATTTAATTTCCAGAATTCCAGAGGAAATGAAATAGATCCAATAAGAATTTCAGTCTTTATATGGTGCATACACATTTAGAATATGGATCTTACCGGATCTACCATGAAATTTGGCTATGATCAAAATACCCTCAAGGCATCGAAAAGATTTTGCAGATATCCATCTTGGGTCCTAAAGGACCGCAAAACCACCAAAAGGACCTGTCACCTCTGTAGCTGCAATGTACCATGTCGGGAACATCCTCCTAAAAAAGGAGACTGTATCCCATCAAGCATGCATTGTTTCCTGTATTAATATTATCTTCTAAGGAGCAAAAAGAAATAAATCTTTTAGAGCAAGAAACTTCGGGTCAACCCCAAGACCCCTTATATTGATAGAGAGTATGTTCATCATGTGTAACTCTCCTCGGGAAAATTTGCTCTAAGAGGCCCACTTTGAGGAACATTGGAAAGAGGAATGTCAATAAGAGAGGATTCCTAGTAATCCAAATTGGAGATGTCCTTCCTCCCTCTAAAATGGCGACTTCCCCTATTTTGTTTTCGGTGAACAATGATATTTTTTGCTGAATTAGGGCTCATAATGGGTGAAGTAGATTTTCTAGGTTTGTGCATGGTCAAGGGAAGTAGTTTAAGAGATTCTGTCTGAAGGAGCATGTCAAGGTCACTGCCAATGGAGTTAGTGGTAGATGGCAAAGGAGAAGTCGGAGGGGTAGCCAAGATCATGGGAGCTTTAACTTTTGAGGAAGGGGAGACGCGATAAGGAGTTTTATTGATTAAGGAAGAAGGGGAGTTATTCTTATGAACTTGACCAGATATAGCAGGAGATGAAGATGAAGAGGGGATAATGGTAATGTCAGGATTCAGTGGGGGATGGATGCTCTATTTTGGAATATAAGAAGGGGAGATGACCAGAAATTCTTGAGATGGTTCAAGAGGCGGGGGTGGGAAGGTATGTCACAAACACCCGCATAGAATAGATTATACATGGAAAGCTATCACGACATAGATATGGGGGGAGACTTCAGTTGTTTGGGAGAGAAGAAAGGGCGTTAAGGTGGCTCCCCTGAAAAACCACGTGAAATGGCCAAACTATGAGAGCGAGAAGGGGAGACGATGTTAGCCAAAGGAAAAACTCTTTTATAATTGATATTTTCCTCATCCCCATAGCTGTGGGGTGAAACCATATTCTGAGATTTATGTTTCACTCTATATTACTTATTCCATACCTTGCCATGCAGATGTCGGGGACATTTATCTTTGAGGTGTCCCATTTTGTGACAAAGGGAGCACCTGAATGGGACTCCCCAGTAATCAAGCCTTTGACGGGTTGATAGTTCACCCCAGAACAGGTCAATGTGATCAGGAAAACCACCCCTATAATATTTTTCAATCAGGATCCAAGTGACACACTTATCTTTCACACCTAGACATCTAGGATCAACATAGACAAATTTTTCAATACCCTTTCCAATGAAGGAAAGAGATTCCTTCGTCCACAGTTCAATAGGAAGGGCAGATAGTTTTACCCAGATAAGATTGTTCTGTGGCGTGTTTGAAAGAGGGTCAATACCTATGTCCCATTTGTGGATAGCAAGAAAGCTACCCCCGTGCACCCAAGGGAAGCCCCAAATAGTGTTGAGGTCCTTCACTTTCAGGAAATGAAAGTTGTACCAGTCTTTCATCAAACGAACAATGGTAGGAGTGTAACGAATAGGGGACGCCATCAAGAACCAAGCCACTTCCTAATCTTGTCATCTTCCATGTCAGGAAGTGCCATTTGCCAATCAACGCATGTGATTGTAAACTTGTTATTCATTCCACTAACATAACACCATCCAAACAAATGGTAGAAGGGGAAAGGGTAATCTTGGCCGGCTGATGGTGATGTTTGCTTCGGAGAACAAAAGTAATAGCATCTCCAGGATCGGGAACATGTTGAGAGCGAAGCACGTGATCTACTAGCTTGGAGTACCAGTTTTAGGTCCTGATGGTGCCGAAGTGTAAAGCTTCTGCTTCGATGGTAACTTTCACTAGATCCGACGTGTCAGATTCAACATGGAGAATCTCCATCTCAACAGGAAAAGGGCGGTTCGATAGTGATAATAAAAGAGACATGGGTCAATATAAACAACAATACCATACCTCAGATATAATATCTACCTCAGGATTTAGTCATTCGACGAAATTATTGAAGGTAGTGATGATACTCCCCAGGAGATCGGGTCAAGTACCGAGAAGATTAGAATTCAGGGCAAGATATCTCCAGGTATTTAATGGAAAAAGGAAAGTTTTGAGTAAAAGGACCAAAAAAAGTCAAGCAGGTGACAAGGATCTACAGAAGTAGCAGTACGAAGAGTAGAGGCTTATGGAAAAAAGGGAAATGATGGCTAAGGAAAAACCAGAGATAATCAAAGGCTATAGAAGGAAGTTTCAGGATCTGTCAGATAGTGTGGAGGAAGGAAACATGAATAAGGCGACGCTCATAGATAGGAGGCTTAAGAATTCAAAAACTATACGATAAAACCAAATCACTTAGTCGGAAAAGTCTGGAAACACAATTCCGGCATTGGAAAAATTAGAGAAATCATCAGAGCTGCATAGCCTAGAGGTCATGAGGATGTATATCGACAAACTATGCAGCAACAACAAAATTCATAAATGCTCCACCAAGGACCTATTTCAATATGAAAATCCACACAAGATCTGGCAACAATAAAAAACCTGCTGAATTTTTTTATGGAAACCTAGAACCATTCGAAAGAAACAGACGCGAACATAGGTGGCCAATAGAGGATGCTTACAAACTATAGAAAAAACTAGGTCTCTAGCTCAGAAGAGCATAACAGGTTAAGTAACAAATGGATGACCTCTCTATCATATTAGCCAGAAAAAATGGTAGATAGGGATAGGGACACGTCTAAGACTATAGCAAATCTATCTTTGATAAAACACTATACAAAGTCTGTGAACTCATGTAAATTCAAGTGTACTGTTAACCATAGAAAAATGATTAAATTCAGATATAGACAGAAACACTGACCTTAACCGAGTGTGTGCCGAGGGAAGAGTGCTGAAAATCCCCTAGTAGGCCAAAACCACGTAGCTTGTAACTAGCGCACAGAAAGCCGAAGAACCTGAGATAATGTAAAGCAGGGATAGAAAACGCCTTCCAAATACTGGAGCTTCAGGGAGAAAACAAGACTATGTAGATGGCCCACCCTTGTGCTGGTACGCACAGGGAAGAGAAGGAGGAGGTAAAACCTTCCCGCAATTATCAAAAACTGGTTAAATAGAATAATTCCTAAGACACCGAGCTAGAAAATGGTAAGATATATGGTATGAACATGTCACAAGATGATCAAGCATGTAGAGACACCTCTCTCAGAGAAAAATGACATGTCAGTAGGTGGAGCGGGAAAAGACACGTCAAGAATTCTTGCATGCAATGTAGCTGCTCCAGACAAGAACTTAGCTGTCGGTAGTGGAGAGGGCAGAAAACATGGCGAAGAATGGAGCAATATTGGCATGCATTGGTTCTTTACCTCATATGTTAGAAAGCACACACAAATAGGATGGATATAGGTTGAAAATAAGCAAGACACGGGGAGAAAACACCTAGTTGGATGCTTTCGGCAACACTCCTCCACTCAGCAGCCCTCCTCCACTCAAAAACAGTAGAAAATTTTATGAGGTGGATAAGGTTTGTGGCCCTGGGGAACTAAGAAAAACCAGAAAAGGATTATTAACTAATTTCAAGAATTTAACATAGAAGAAGTAACACGTCTTCCTCACATAGCTGAAAGATATCCCAGATGAGGGATAATCTTGAAATCAAAACCATCATTACCACATGTCAGCACAAACAAAGAAAAACAGAAACAACCAATTTTGGTAATGTTGAACAAAGGTTGTTACAAAATTGATATTATGTAGAGCTCATTTTAAATTTATGAAATGAAATCAAAATAAAGCATAGCTGAAAGAATGTTTTTTTAAACTGATAAATAAAAGTCTTTATTAACTAGGATTCAAATCTGAAGAAATAAAAACCTTTACATTTAAAGATTCAATAATTATATGAGTATCCTGAAATTGTGTTTTAATTTTAGTTTCTATACACTTTTGTTTACATTGATTCTCAGTAGATTTTCGGCACTAAGTTGGTCATTTCCTGTAACAATATATTGCATTTAATGTTCCAGATGATGCACAGTAAAATCGATGGTGCCAATACATGTCCATCAAAGATGGGTTAGAGTCAGGGTTGGTTTAAAGAGCCTTCTCTATATATTGTTGCCACCGCAGTAAAATTTATCATTATTAGAAATGAGAAAAGTGCCTTTGTTGTGAGGCTTAGTCTTTTTCGGTGAAGGCTCAGGTGGTGCTTCAAAATTGACAAAGACCTCCTTTGCATCTTTGTTCTTGAACCTATGTTGTTGAACTCTTGAAATCTTTTAGGGGCGTCACTAGGGGAGCAATATCCTCACAAGTCATATAGCGGTGAAGACAAAATAATAAATCTTGCCACTGAGGCTTGAGGAAGGTGACGAGCATACCTTTTACATCATACATGTAATTTTTTCTGATGAAAAACTTATCTCAAAGAATTTTAGTTACTGAGAAGTTATTCGACCATTTTTATCTCTATGTGGGAAGATGGGTAGCTTCGATAATAAAACTAACATCCTCAAGAATCATCAAATCACAAAATTTTTCCCTAGTCGTAACTAAAGGTGACATGGTTCAAACCCTCATGGATTTTAATATAAAATTGACATGGAAAGAATTCAATGAGCAGCCAAAGGTTCAAAACCATAATAGGTGTAAGGAATGGCCAAAAAAACAAAAATGAGATGCATTGGGAGACAAATACCTAAAGGTGTGAATTGAAAAAGGAACAGAAAAAATATACGAAGAAATAAGTGATAGCACAAGCATCAAGAGAGCTTAAAAACTTCAGTCCGTTAACAATGAATACAGTTAAGAGGTAGCGAGATTTGTAATCAATAATTTTCACATGTTATGCAAGTCATCAAAGGCCAAAAATATTTTAATCCAAATAAATCTCATCGTATTTTCTTAAACCATGTGACACATCATTTCATTATAAGCCATTGAAAATTCTCTATATGAATATCAAATCTTACTTAGAACCAAAGTTTTCATTTATTGAAAAGACTATCAAACCATAGGTTATAGGTACAAATACAACCTTTTCACCTCCAAACTGAAATAGAAACAACAATAACAAAATTTAGATGCTGAAGATGAGCAAATTTCCAGGGAAAATCACACAAAATAAGCTAAAAGCAATAGATCCACTCTCAATTCAACCAAGAGCATATCAATAAACCTAACATTATAATTCTTGAAATCCAAGATAACAATTTCCAAATACAGAAAATAAAGAGAAAAAATTAACTTGGTTAACCTAACCCAGCACACATGTAATTCTAGAAGCTAGACAACTCATCACATATCAGTGGCGTTCATTGTAATCCAAAAAGCAAGGTACCGAAAAATTGCGCATCAACCATCACCACCAGAGATATGAAAATTCTTTAGTGAATTGGGCCAATACAAACATATTCACACCATTTACCACAATAAACATCAACCAAAGAACCCTGTCAGCATAGAATCTCTCACCCAATTCTCAAACTATGCGACCATCAAAAGAGGACGAGGTAGTATCCTCGCTACCTCTATCGAACAATCTATCACCAGGACCTCACATCTTCGTAACCCTGCAAATTATTGCAACTCATGACAGACAAGCAAAGGTACCATTAATAGTCATCTACCACTCGCCACCGCAACGAATCAAGTGTTCAACTTCCTCCAATGCATCCAATGGAACCATAATAGCACCCCGATATTTATTAATCAATTAATTTATATGATTACTTTAATTTATGTATTTAAAACATACACAAAATCAAATTTGACAAAGATACACTAATAAATACAGAATTATCTCCTATTATTTGCTCTCTGTTATAGGTCTATTGTGTTGTTGTGGGAAGGCATTGTCCCAACAACTAGGGTTAGGAAAGACATTTACTTTTGAGTTTGGTTTTGATGTAAATATGAGAATTCATTCCTGAATGCTCAACGCCAGAAGGAAGGCATAATTGTCCAAAGCTTGACGTGGGCCATGGAAACATGCCAATGAACAGAGTAGAGTGATTGGCTGTGTTGTAGCCAAAATAGTTAACATTGTGCCTCAGATTGAATGTTAGGTACAATAATTTTGTTTAATTGACCTCATCGACTCACTACCATGTATTTCTAACCCGTTTTCTAAAGTGCAATCGACTAGAAGAACAACTTTGTAACTGCTATCCAGAGAAAAAACCCAGGAGAAAATAACTAAAAAAAGCATTATCTATGTTTATGCACTCACACGGTACATATACTCTTTACCCATTTAGTGTGCACAGAGCCACAAGGTTTTCTAATGCCAACATCCACAAGTAGTATTGTGCTAGAAATGAACTTAAGGGAGGAATAAAATTAACTTGTCACATTCAACCAGAAAAAATAGTGTTGATGGATCTGTTTCTTGTTTTTGGGTAGCATATATCCACATCCAACAAACAAAAATCATGTTGGATGTCTTTTTTTAGAATAAAAAAATGTTGGCATTATATTAGATTATGAAATAAACACCAGCACATTTATCAGAGATTCCATTATACTTAAGAAAGCGATAAATTGTCATAATGTGCATATCTATCTCAAATGATACATTTGTAAGTGAGAAACACATAACAAAAAAGTGGTTCCAATACATCTACCAAAACATGAGTGAAAGACCATACATAAAAAAGTGAACCAATACTATGAGATTCTATTATGGAAGCTTGATGAGTCCCTCCTCCCTGGTGACCTCCTCCATGGTGACGTTATCTTCTGTGTAGTAGAAACTCATAATTCCATATTTCCCTTTGAGGCCAGCTTTGGACAATTTATATGTCTCCATGTTTGCTTCCCTATATATATGGCTACTAGTGAAATTCATGAGACAACACAATATCTATTTAATCCTGATAATCCATCCGAATAAGATAGGTGGGTAAAAATATGTAAACCCTTGTATGCCATCAATCAAAGATCTAGAGTCCCCATATATATCGACATTGTGTATCTAACAAAAAATTAAGCTGAAAAGTGGAGAAAAGATTGTTCTTCTCAATATTATGAAAGACTAAATAGGTTACATTGTAAACATCAATAATAAATAATTGAAGTAAAACTTGACACCTATGGAGTAGAACTCAAGTAAGACTAAACTGTTTATGACACCTAGCAGACAAGAAATCAATTGAGATGACAACTAACCAACAACTAACTAACAGTGAGATTAATATCTCAAAATCCCCTCCTAATCTCAACTGTTACATGCAGTGACACTTACAATGCCAAGTTGTTTACTTTGAAACTCAAATACATTCTTACACAATGGAATTGTGAAAATGTCTGCTAGTTGATCTTTCGAACCATAGAAAGAAAGTACTACGTCCCCATCATTGACAAGCTCCAGGATGAAATGAAAACGTGTGTCAATGTGCTTGCTCTTTTTTTGGAATATATGATTTTTTTATAAGGAAATAACTGGACTATTATCACAGTAGATTGGAGTTGGCTCCTTCTGAATACTTGAAATATCTTTCAGTAATCTTCTTAACCACACAACTTGACAAGCTGCTGAATTTTTTGCTACATATTATGCCTCTACAGAAGACATTGAAACCATCAACTCTATCTTGGATGCCCATGAAATCAGATTCATTCCAAGATGAAAAGCATACGTTGAGGTGCTTTTTTGATCATCTAAACTCCCTACATAATCACTGTCTATATAACCTGAAAGTGAACAATTTTCAGAATGTGTCTAAAACAAACCATAATCTATTGTCCCATAAATATACCTTAAGATCCTTTTTGCAACCTTCCAATGAGATATCTTAGGTGACTGCGTAAACCTGGAGACAAAACTTGTTGCATACATAATATAAAGTCTAGTTGAAGTGAGATATAACAAGCTACCAACTAGACTTTATACAATGTGGAATAGTGGTGCTACATCTTCTTTGCTTAGTTTTGTGCCTTGAGCAATTGGTGTATTTGTAAATTTGTGATTGGTCATTTTGATCTTTTTGATGATATCACTGGCATATTTTTTTGCTGATCGACAAAAATTCCCTTAGCAGATTGGTGAATTTCAATGCCTAAGAAGTATTTCATGACTCCTAGATATGTCATACCAAATTATTTTTTCATTATTGCTTTGAAATATTTTAACATCATATATGCTATATAAAGAAGATCATCTACATAAAGGAAAACAATCAAAATTTTACATTCATGCATTTTGGTATACAAAGTTGGCTCGTGATTGATTCTGAAACAACTGCTTTTGATGAGATATGTGTTAGTGTGATTGTACCAAACTCTTGGAGCTTATTTCAAACCATACAATGCTTTCTTCAATCTGTATGCCTTATGTTCCTATCATGGAACTTCAAAACTAGGAGGTTTCTCTACATAAACTTCTTCCTGCAATATAACATTTAGAAAAGCAGATTTTACATCAAGATGATAGACTTTCCATTTGTGTTGAGATGTGGTGGACAAAATGGTTCCGACAATGTATAACCTTGCTACTCAAGCAATGGTTTGACCATAGTCGACACCAAACTATTGTGAGAATACTTTGGCAACCAGTCTTGCGTTATATTTCTCAATCTCTCCTTTTTAATTCAGCTTGGTCATATATACCCATTTTACACCAATTCTTGTTTTGTCTCTTGCGAGATCAGCTAATTCCCATGTTTGATTCCTCTCTATGGTAGTAATTTCTTGGTTCATTGCTTCTACCCAATGTTTTTCTTTAACTGATTCTTCAAAATGAGTTTTTTAAGATGAAAGAAATGTAAACATATTATGGTGGTCAAATTCATGCTCCTGCTCATAGATTTCTCTGATGCTTCTTGTTTTCTGATTGCCTTCTAAATATGTTGAATCACTCATGGATTCACTACTTGAAGATGTCCCATATTCAGAATGGTATGGCTCTTCTTCAACCTGCAATCTTGGTGGTTGTGGTGGATAAAAAGATTGACTTGAAGCTTCATCAACTTCATTAGACCAAGATTTATTTTCAAAGAAACTTACATCTCTACTTAAAACAAACTTCTGTGTAACTGGATTATAAGGTTTGTAGGCCTTTGACAACTAATTATAGCCTACAAAAATATATCTTTCACTCCTATCATCAAGCTTCTTTCTTAGCTTCTCAGGAACATGTGAAAAAGATATTGATCCAAAAATTCTAAAGTGAGATACATTTACCTTTCTACCTTCCCATGCTTCTTGAGGTACTATGGTGGCGATCTCGAGGAGGGACACGTGGCTATTGACAGTTTAATTCTTGGCTTCCAAGTTGGGTTTGTTGGCAGGGTTTTTGGTGTGTGTCTTAATTGCGGTTTAATGTTTTTGCTTCCCACCTCTATACTAACCTCAGGCTTGCGACTGAGGGTTACCACTTACGCCGAGGGGTTTTCGAGGTCATTTCTCCTGTGCGATGGTTGTGTTCTATGGTTACTTCGTGTTCTCGCCTGGTTTCCGTGATGGCTGGTAAGTATTGTGCCCTGTCTACTCCGTATGGCAGTTTAATATGTTTTGTTGGTTCTCTGTGGGATATTGGTGCTATGCCTCTCTTCATTCTCCATGGTCTATCGTTTCTATGCCTCTGCTCATTCCTTGTGGCGACTCATTGCTCTGGTGTTTGGAGGGTTTCAAGTCCTCTCCCTCTCGTAAGTCTGTTTGTCTACATTATTTGCTTCAAAATCGTTTTTGTGCATTTTGTGGTGATTTCTTTGTTGATGCAGGGTCTGGTTATGCTTCGGCTCTGCAAATCTCAGGTCACTGCTTGGTTGATGCATAGGGTGACTCGACGCCCTCAATTTCAGGTAAGCTCCTCCTTCCGGTTTCAATTTCACTCCCAGTTTTTAAAGGTCCTAACACTTTGGCACCTTGGTGAGCAGGAAAAGCGTGTTCATGGCTCATTCACTAGTGGAAACCCTCTGTTGTGGGTCTTGGCTCTCTTCCTTCATTTCAAAAGTGGTTCTCCTCCATGTAAGATCCTCGTTCCCCTTCCTGTTAGCTTTTCACTATTATCTTTTTTATTTTCGTGGCTCAATACTGACTGTTGCCCTCTCTGTGGTGGTGTGCAGGACTCTCCAGAGAAGCGCTACTCTGCATCTTCGTCCTGGTGACTATTTCATGAGCTTAGGGAAACCCAAGTAGGGTCTTTCCGTAGCTATTGTGGTTTCCTTGCTTGCTTTGTTGTATGTCTAGTTTTCCAGCAGTTGTTATGTCGCTTGCTATTGTTTGTGCCTCGTATATACACTTGATGTTTTGGGTCCTTCATATCTGTATGTGATATTTGAGGTTTTCATGCCCTCGCTAGAAGTTTTAGGCATAACTTGTGGACTGTAATGTGTTTTGGTTTCATGGGTTTGGAACCCTCGGATTTGTTTTGTTGAGAAATGAAATCTATCGTTTGTTGCACCTCTCTTCAGTTCTCGGTCTTGAAAATTCTTCTTTTCACTCAATGCTTGTCGATGTTAGTTCGAATATTTGAAAAGAAAAATTGTTTCACTCTCTTGCTTTCATTTTGATGTTTGAGAAATCTATGCACAGAGAACGTAATGAAATTTAATCTACTGTATTAAATAATAGACTTTTGAATTGTTAGTTATCATAGAAGTTCCAATAATTCTGGGTTACAGCTTCTGTGCTGTCTATCCTCTCTGGATGGAAACCCTTCCATCATCTCTGATTTTTATTTTTCAATACATTGTCAGCAGTTCCTTTACATTTTGAGGAACTATTCCTTAGTTATTTTTCAGTTTCTAAACAGTTTCTTCAAACAATTTCCTAACTAATCCTATTTTGTCTAATTTAAAAAACTAACAATGGCTAATCCAACCTTAATTAAAAATGACACAAAATGAAACTAAATGAAACAAAAAAATGAAGTGTTTTCCTCCCTGTTTGTCAGATAAAATGAAAATAAATAAAAAAACATCTCCAAGGTATTTCCTTTTCACTCGAATGCTCCTGCATCAGGCTCTCGGGGTAAATTAAAGTCATGGCTCCTGTCCATGAGCTCTTCGACAGAGTACCTGATGCTTTGAACCTAGCCAGCATCTAGCCAAGAACTATCTTCAATAAGATGAGCCTTCCACTTGACTAGGTACTGCAAATATTCCTTCCTTTGAATCCATCTAGCTACCTGAGTATCTAGGATATGTTCGATCTCTAGAGGATTTGCTAGGGGCATTTGCTTCATACATGAATCATTCTCTTTCTGGGTGTCCCATGTTCATCCTTTTGAACTGTCTTCTTCATCCGTCACAGTGTATGGGTATAGATCTGTCACATTGAAAATGGGTGAAATTCCAATACCTGGGGGTAATTGCAATTCGTAAGCATTCATAGAAAACTTCTGAAGAATCTTGCAAGGCCCGATTTTTTTCCATTTCAACTTGTTGTGTTCACCATTAGGAAACCTTTCCTTGTGTAGGTGTGCTAATACTAGGTCTCCTACATTGAATTGTAACTCCCATCTTTTCAAATCTTCCTTTTGCTTGTATCTTTGACTGTTGTCTTGTAATTTTAATTTCACCAGTTCATGAAGATCACTGATTGCTTTTGCGAAATCCTCCCCATCAGCACTTATGTGCTCCAACTGTCCCAAATTGCGTAACTTGTGTACTCCACATGGGTGCATTATGTATAGGATCTTGAAAGGACTACTACCCGTGCTTTGGTTGGGTGAATCATTATAAGCAAATTCCACTTGTGCAAGCACACGATCCCACCGTCGATAATTTTCTCCAACCAAATTCCTCAATAAGCTTTTTAGACATTGGTTCACCACTTCAGTTTGACCATTGGTCTGCGGATGATAAGCTGAGCTAAATTTGAGTTTGGTGTCTAATGTTTTCCATAGGGTTCGCCAAAAATATCTTGTAAACTTGACGTCTCGATTCGAAACAATAGACTTTGGTGAGCCATATAATCTAACTATCTCAATAAAGAACAAATGTGCTACATGTCTGGCATCACTGGTTTTCTTGCATGGAATGAAATGTGCCATTTTGGTGAAATGATCCACCACCATGATGATGGAATCGAATCCCCATTGTGTCTTAAGCAGACCTAAGACAATGTCCAAACAAACAGAGTCCCATGGTCTGTTCAGAATAGGTAAGGGTGTATAGAACCCCATGTTCTAGTTGTGTCCCTTTGCAAGCTGACACACTTTGCATCTATTCACAAACCTCTGTACATCTTTGTGCATCTTCGGCCAATACTAAAAGTGACTCAACTGATCCAAGGTCTTGCCTATGCCAAAATGTCGGCCAATAGTAATAGTAAAATTTATTTTTTTTTTAGATCAGGCATGTGCTGCATTAAGACAACAATATATTTTAAATTATTTTATGGATATTCTATCATAGTTTGTACAAGATTTCAAGAGTCCATCTCAAATCTACAATCTGGACCAATAGCAAATTATGTGACAACATGTGGTGCCTTACTAATAATGAAACAAGATTGTCTAGCAAGCAATTTTGTTTAATACTTTTGAGATTCTTACTCTTAGGCTCATCATGCTAATCTATTTTCTGATGTCCATAGGCATCTATTAGAAAATGCATTTCAGTTGCTTTAAATTATGGTATGACTACAAAAATAAGATCTACCATCCAAAAGACTATATTATGCATACAAATTCATTGTCAATAAATATCTTAAATTATATTTGTTATGAAACTAGTGCACAAAAAGATAGAAAAGATAGATCAACGACTTAGATATCAGCCTCTTTGAGGGGGAAACCTCCTTTACATTACATAAATGAACAATTCTTGGATGATACAAATGAAGAAAACCTAATTTTTATATATAGAAGTCTAAGGGGTCACAATATAACCAAAGTAGACCTAACAATAATAATATAATGACACAAAAATAACAATAGTGGGCTTCTATGGGGCACAATAATAATAGTATGGGGAGAATAGGGGCACAATGATAGCAATAAGGGATAAAATGATAATAGTAATGGGGGAAGCACTAGTATTATAGGGACCTAACTTGCCCCTCTCCTTCAATAAAGTGTTTTCCTCAACACTTGAGTAGTTTTGGATGCTTCTGTATAAAATTCTCATCCTCCCATGTGGAATATTCAACGGGTAAGTTCTTCCACTTGATTAGACACTCTGAAATTGATCGATTTCACATCTTTCAAGTTCTTGTTTCTTTGACTACTTCAGGTTCCAATATGATTTTTCCTCCCTCATCAATTTTTGGCAATATTGTTTGAACTGGGAGCTTTTCACCTGTAACCTTCTTTAAGTAGGAAACATGGAAAACTGGGTGCACTCGGGAAGTTGCAGGAAGCTCCAATTTGTATGCCACAGTAACTATCCTTTTCAACACCTTGTACGGATGATAATACTTTGGTGATAACTTATTATCCTCCTTAGCTTGCTTAAGAGACATTTGTTTATATGGTTGTAGCTGTAGGAATACCCAATCACCTACATCAAAACTTCTTTCGTTGTGATGTTGATATGCCTGTTGTTTCATTCTATTCCGTCCCAAGGTGAGATTATCCTTTAAGAGTTAGAGAACTTGTTATTGATGCTCAATTTGGTCTTCCACTCCTTGAACCTTAGAATTTCCTCTTAAATATGATGTGATGGATGGTGGATGATATCCATAAAGTGCCATAAATGGGGTCATTTTTGTTGGAGTATGGAAGGAAGTGTTATACCACCATTCAGCCAGAGGCAACCATTTGACCCATTGTGTCTCTTTATCATATACAAAGCAACGAAGATATCTTTCCAAACATTTGTTTACTATCTAAGTTTTCCCATCAGATTGAGGATGATAAGATGAGCTATGAGCTAACTGAGTACTAAGAAAAGAAAATTATTTTTTCCAAATCTTTCCAGTGAAAATGGGATCTCTATCACTTACAATAATCTTTGGGTTTCCATGTAGATTTTGAATTGTTTCCATAAATGCAGTAGAAACTATACTCACTTCAAATGGATGAAATAATGGACAAAAGTATGCATACTTGGTAAGTTTGTCAACTACTACCATGATAACACTCTTTCCCTTGGACTTGGGTAAACCTGTGATAAAATCCATTGAAACCTCCTCCCAGTGTTGGCTTGGAATGGATAAAGGATGTAATAGACCTAGGGTCTTAATTGTTTCAACTTTATTTTGTTGGCAAACTAAAAATTCCACCATAAAATTTTCAATATCCGATTCAAGGCCATCACAAAAAAATTCCTTCTTAACCATATGATAAGTTTTCAGAAATCTTGAGTGCCCTCCTAAGGGAGAGGTGTGCAATTACCTAATAATCTTTTGTTTGAGTTGCGAATTCTTACATAGGTATAACCAATGTTTGTACCATAACGAATCATTTTTCTAGCTAAATGTATCAGAGGTACTGGGATCTCATTGTAACTTTTGAATGAGTTCCCATACTTCTTCGCCATTCTTCCATTCATCCCTTGCTTCATTCATCCATTCTGGTTGGATAATACAAATGGTGCAAAGAAATGCTTCCACATCCTCATCCTTTCTTGAGAGTGCATTCGCCACAACATTTTTCTTCCCTTTTTTATAGATGATTTCAAAGTCATAACCCCAACATCTTTGCAACCCATTTTTGCTACTCTTCTGAAGATAATATTTATTCTAAAAATTATTTAAGGCTATCATGATTTTTTTTACCTTGAAATGTCTTCGCATTAGGTAGAGTCGCCATTTCTTAAGTGCATATAGTATTGCCAACATTTCCTTCTCATAAATAGCTTTGTGTAAATACTTTCCTTTGATTGGATGACTTTTGAAAGCAATGTATCTTTATTCTTGCATTAAAACAACACCAATTCCATTTCCTGAGGCATCACATTCCACAATAAAGGTTTTTGTGAAGTAAATTGATCCATGCAATTCATCAATGACAGGAATGGGAAATTTATGTTTAATAGTGAGCTTCTTGACCTCCCTATAATCTAGACACATGTGCCATGATCCATCCTTATTTTTAACCAATACTACTCGAGCAAAGAAAGAACTTTGAATAGGTTGAATTATACTAGCCTCTAGCATTTCCGCAACCATATATTCAATTTCACTCTTTTGGGCATAGGGATATATGTAAACGCTGATGTTTGGAGGAACACTACATGTAATCAAATGAATAGCATGATCATGGTCACGAATAGGTGGGAGTCCTTTGGGAGTATCAAATACCTTGGAATGATTGTCCAAGACCTTTTGGAGATCTTAAGAAATAGATGATTTTGTTGTGGGAACCTATAGTGAACATACTTATGCAATTATGCCTCGTTGTTCTTTCTTTAGAAGCTTTGTCATTCCATTTGAGCTGATTATCTTTCCCAGTTTCCCAACAATACCCCTTAATTCAACTTCCTTTGATTCTGAAGAGAATTTCATGAAAAGTTCTTGAAAATTAAAATCTTTTATACCTAAGGATTGTACACATTGGAATCCTAGTACAACATCAACACCACCCATTGGAATGGAAAGTATTCAGCTATTCAATCCATATTCTCCCATGGATAGCTTCATATTATGGCACTTTCCTAAGAAATTTATGGTTCCTCCACTTGCAATCATCACTTGACACTCTAGTGCTGGATATAGGAAGCAATTCAATTCCTTGGCTATATTACAATGAATAAAATTATGGGTACTACCCGAGTCAAAAAACACTATTACCTTTTCCTTCTTCATATGCCCTTCTATCTTGATAGTTTGACAAGTAGTAATTCCAACCAATGCATTACAAGATATGGTCGGATTCATTTCTTCTTTCTCTAGGGTTTGTTACTGGTGTATATCTTATTATTTTGACGTTTCTTGTTCCTTTTCTTCCTCCTCTTCACAATCTATGTAAAATAATTTCTTCTCAGCACACTTATGACCTTTAGTGTATTTACTATCACAACTGTAACAAAGCCCTTTTACTCCTTTTTCTTCCAAGTGTTGTCGTGTTAACCTTGTAGGTTTTGGATGGCTAGAGGCAACAACGCTTCCGTCTATATGATTGTGAGTGGTAGGATTCCTTCTTGCCATAATTTTGCTTTCCATTTTTCTTTCCAACCTAAATGCCTTCTCCAATGAATCAGGTTTGCAAAGGCAAACCTCATGTTGAATTTTATCCTTTAAAGTCCCTATGAACACATCAATCCTATGCTCCTCTAGAATATTTTTTACCCTTATATTCAATTTTTGGAAGTCCTCAATGTGCTCCATCATTGAACCATTTCGTTTGAGATTTATCAATTGAATAAAAAAAATGTTTCTTTTTGTATCCTCATAATGTGGTATCATTTCATCCGTAAAAATAGCCCAAGTGTCAATTTTTTTACGAGAGCAATGCCATAGTTACCATAAAAACTGATTTCATTCCAAATATAAAGTTGCAATGCGTACCTTATGTGTGTTTTACACATTGTGGAGATAGAGAAATTGCTCCATCTGTAGTATCCATGATACGTGATCCTTGCCATAAAACTTCCTCATACCGATATTTGGAACATAGTGGTTCTTCAATCCAACATTAGAGTCTATGAAATCATGATTAAAATTTATTTGTTTCTCATCATGAGTTTCCTTTACTACCCTTTCGCCATTAGTAAGTATTTCTTGCAGAAACTTTGTCAAATATGTCTTCAAATCTTCCATCTTAGCTTCCACGCCTTTCTTTAAATCATGCATCTTAGATTCCACACCATCCATCTTAGCTTCCATGCCATCCATCTCAAATTCTACATCTTTCTTTAAACCATCCATCTTAGCCTCTATTACATTTTGTGCGAGTGAAAATTGTTGCACTTGGTCTTGTAATTTTGATATATCTTGTTGCATTTCTTCCTCTTCTTCATGAGTCATGCTAGAGCTTTCAGGTTTCTTACTAGGTGTTTCCATTTTCTTTCTTTGTGGAATCAATTACTAATAATAATGCTTCACTATTCCCTTTGAATTCCTTCAAACTGATTTTTTCAAACCAAACCTATGCAAAAATAAAAAAAAATAAAAGCTACACACCTTTTCTCACTTTATACGAGCTCGATATTGAATCTAATGTATCTCTATAATTTTGGATCTCCAAGGTCTGAAATTGCTTCCTGCTGTAACCCTTTGAGAACTCTTCTAACCCCGCAAGTCTGATGAAGATTGGATTCTCCAATGAAGAGGTATTCCAAATCTCCCAGGGTGACCAGATTATAGACTCGTTCAGTGGTGCAAGCTTGTACGAAGTTCCACGTGTCCCTGTTTAGACCTTAGGGTTTGAATCTAATACAAAGAAATCTACATTCCATCCTATTTCTATAACTTCTTACGAAACTTCAATCTAATGCTCAGAAAAAAAAAAATAAATAAATAAATAAATAAATAAATATAATAAATAAAAATAAAAAAAAAAAATAAAAATAAAAAATAAAAAATAAAAATAAAAAAAATAAAAATAAAAATAAAAATAAAAATAAAAAATAAAAATAAAAAATTAAAAATAAAAATAAAAATAAAAATAAATAAATAAATAAATAAATAAATAAATAAATAAAATAAAAATAAATAAATAAAATAATAAATAAATAAAAATAAAATAATAAATAAATAAATAAAAATAAATAAAATAAATAAATAAATAAATATATTAATAATAAATAAAATAAAAATAAAAATAAAAATAAAATAAAAATTATGACGATTTTCCCTAGGTCACCTGTTTGAGATATAATTCAGGATCATGTAAAATCCCTAAATTCCGTGGATCATATCTCTGAACATATAGTGAGACAAGATCTAAAATTTGGACCTGCGGTTCAGAGAGAGTTCAGCTCAAATGGGTTATTTGTTTCGCTTCTGAAACATTGCTGAAAAAAGTTATAGGGAAAATTCCACCGTGCCCTTTTTAGAGCAATGAAACCCTAAAATCCAAGCTTCGATAACAAATGTTATGAAAATAGGTCACAAAAATATAGAAAATATAGATCAACGGCTTAAAAATCAACCCCTTCAAGGGGAAACCTCTTTTACATTACGCAAATGAACAATTCTGGGACGATACAAATGAAAAAACCTCCTTTCTAAAATATAGGCGTCTAGGGGGTCACAATATAACCAAAGCCAACCTAACAATAATAATATAAGGGCACAAAAATAACAATAGTGTGCTTCTATGGGGCACAATAATAACAATATGGGGAAAATAGAGGCACAAAAATAATAATAAGGGATACAATGATAGTAGTAATGGGAGAATCACTAGTATGATAGGGACCTAACAATATTGGTTTCAAGAAGTGTTATGCAACTATATCAATAATCCCCACACAACATTTTTGATAAAATATGCATAACGGTTGTTTTTACATTTGTATGGAAGAAGATGTCATGATAACACTAGAAGGGATGGTTTGTATATAAATAGAGAAATCAAGAGATTGAATGAGACTCTGCATAAGTCTGAGGGTTTCCAAAAATCAATTTCATATGAGGAGGGTAAAAAAACTAGTCAAGTGCCTGTTTTCTAGCTTGGAGGATGGAACAACGAGGCACTGCAATTTGGAAAATTATTGAACTAAACATATTGATGTTTTACAATTATTGCTGAATGGGATATTTTCCTTTGTTGAGGAATATATTCTTCAAGCTTTGAAACTCTGACACCCTCCTCCCACATCTACCTAAGTAACTAGCCAACTGAGGTAAACATGACACAAGAGGCTACTATGATTGGATTTGACCTCCTATGTGATCTTTATGAAGTGGAGTCAATGGAAACATCACACACAGTCATCCAAAATTAGCTTCATAATCCTCAGGAGACACGACAACCACTCATATAGCATGTCCATAGGTCCCACTCATGTTTTTGACAACTTAGGCCTTAGTCTCTCCCATGCTATGGGAAAGAGAGCGTCCAAAAACACAAAGTCACTCACATAGGATTACTTTCCAGTGACCAGTGACTAAAATTTCCAAATCTATGCCAGTGACCCCAGAATTTAAGCCACTTTTTTCATACTTAGATCCCAGGTCACTGCCCAGAATGGAGTGATAGCTTAAACTAAGTAAAAGTACAAGAAAATAATGATTTCAAAGAAATAATTTGAACAAGACCTTAACGATATCCTTAATAGCCATGATACGAATTTTGTCAAACATATCATCAACATGGAACCTATAGGTGTAAACAATAGAATTAAGTGTAGGGATCTCATACTTTTTTAAGAATCACTATGAACCATTGTTCCCTCATATCATTTGTTGCATTATCATCTATTAGGCCATCGATACATTATCCATTCATTTACAAGTCAAAACATGTTGAGAGCCATACATAGGTGCTATCATAAAACATACATATAACCAAAATAATAGGAAAGTAAATATCATACACATATTAGCCATAGAATCAACATATGCATTAGTACATTTACACATGAAAATCAATGGAATGGATTTGTCATTAATGAATGAAATAAACCAACTTGAGATGGGACTACCACCTTCCACCCAGCCATAGATTGGCTAAGCCAAGTCTCTCTTCAATAAATAACCCTTGTGCCATATTACAAGCATGAATGTGGGACTCATAGAACACACCAAAAACAAAAACAACAATCATGCATGCCACTGGAGTCCTCTGCCTACACCGTGATGAATTTGAGTGCCTCATAGTCTCTCAAGATTTACCATAATCCACCGTATGATCGAAGTATCACTAAGCCCTACACTGAGACACACTCTCCAATATTTACCTTGCATCTTATCCTGGGAGTAATAGGCCCAACAGAGAAAAATCCACCTCTTCGATTTACTGTATATCCCGCAATTCATCGGCAATTATTCCTAGGTCTACCAAGGCACAAAATCTGACTTACCACAACCCACAGTCTAGTTCAAGGACCACTAGGCCATGTGCTTGTCAATACTGAGATCCACCCCACTCAGCTTTGAATCCAATTTGGCCATCCCACATTAACCGAATGTGAGAACCCATATAATCAAAGGTAGCAGGAAATGACAAGGTTAGGCTGAAGAACATTATCACATGTTGCAAAACCCATGCCATGATAGAAACAAACCACATGCAATACCATGCATGCCAACTCTAGCAAGGAAAATACACACGCAAGTCGATACCCTCAATGAAGCCTATTGTATCTGCTTGATCCTAACTTTTCCTACTTGATATTTGCTTCCTCTTTCCTTATTTTCCTTTCTTGCTCTAATGCCAAAGTGCTCCAAGGAAACTCTAAGTGTCCAAGAGTATGAGAGAGAGAGAGAGAATAATGAGAGTGCTTCAAAGATAAATTGACAAAAGGTTACCAACTGATCCCCAGAATCCCTTTTATGAATGAAGCCTCTAATTTCTTCTTTTTCCATTATTTTTCTTCAATTTAGTCCTCACATGTAACCAATGACCTGTCACTTCCCTTTTCTCCTAATTTCCTTTATTTTCATAAATAAATGTGCCAAAAATGCCATTTTCTCTTTCCACAGCCTTATCCATTGCCTTTGGCAATTTCCTTAGCCATAAAAAATCGAATTAACTCCCACTAGGATTTCTTCCCAACATTCAGCTTGGAATACGTGTCCCATTGACCGTGGTTATTGCTTTCAACTTTTATTACATGGAATTTTCACCAGGGATGTTACAAAACGCTCCCCCTTGGGGGACACCGTCCTCGGTGTTCAATCACACATATACCTTAGCAACTTCATGAAATAAGACGTACTTCTCATGTGGCTTTATAACATAGCTCGATTCAATATTTACAATGAAATACTTACTCAAATGAAAACAAAATATCATGACAACATACCACATACTGGAGCTTTATAACATAGCTCGTTACATTATTTACAATGTTTTTCCTGCTGAGTGCCAACCTACATGACATCATAACATCATCATAACACAACCACATGATATCATAACAACATGACAACCTAATAATAATGACATGAAACCCACACTGCTTAGTGGAGCTTTATAAAACAGATCATGGTGGTATTTACATCCATATACATATGGACATATAGCAATACCACCAAAATATATACCAAATTCATGTACCAAAACATATACCAGAACATCATATGAACACATATACCAAAACACCATATCAAAGCATATACCAAAACACCATATCAAAGAAAATACCCAAACACCATATCAAGGCATATGCTAAAACACCATATCAAAACTAATTTTCCTAAACCGACAAACAAGGAAGGATACAAAGCCCACATCTGATCCGCCATCTCCCATGTACTTTGATTGGTCCCAAAGTGCTCTATTGCACTTTCACTTTCTTGATTACAATGTTCCAGAGAATAAGCACCTTTTACTGCGTTGGAATTCTCGATCTAGTTCCACCTGCAATACATAATAGTCAATCACATGAGCAACATCTTTAACATAATAATTAAGCAAAGATACATGGAAAACATTAGGGACTTTCACTATCAGAGGCAATGCAAATCGATATGCTACTGCGCCAATCCTCTCAATGATACTAAAGGATCCACAAAAATGTGGTGCCATCTTGGCACAGGATACAATCCACAAGGAGCTCTTCTTCAGTTTGATGCACAACTGCACCTATTCCCTAATGTATAACTCCTTAACCATCCTATTCCTATCTTCATAACTCTTCTACCTATCCTGTGTTTCCTTCATATTATTCTTGATCACCTTAATTTGTTGTTCCATGTTTGTGACCATCTCTATTCCAATCAATACCCTACTAACTGGATCACTCCAACTAATAAGAGTGCTAGAACTAAGCCCATACAATGCCTCAAAAGGACTCATCCTCAATGAACCCTGATAACCATTGTTTTATGCAAACTCTACCAAGGGGAGATATTCTTCCCACATCCATTGTTGATGCATCACATACATCCTAAACATGTCCTCCAATATCTTGTTGACTCTCTCTGTTTATCCATCTATCTGGATATGATAGGTTGTGTCGAAGGCCAATTATATGCCCAAACCTGCAAATACATCCTTTGAAAACTTGGAAGTGAAATTTTCATCCATGTTTGACACAATATTGTTTGAAACACCATCCAAACTGACCACATCTCTGTTTAATACCTATGATACATTACTAGTTGAGAAGGTAGACTTTACTGGAATGAAATGTGGAACCTTTGTCAACTTGTCTACAATAACCATGATGGAATCATGTTGTCTCACTATCTTTGGTAACCCTGTGATGAAATCCATGGAAATTTCCTCTCATTTCCACTCTGGAATAGCGGTCGGGTCTAGCAACCTACCTAGATATTTGCAGTCTCCCTTCACATGCTGATAATCAAATCACCTAGCCACAAATTTTGCTACATCCTTTTTCAAATTTGGCAAATAATAGAATTTCTTCATTGCAGTCAATGTCTTTTGATAACTTGAGTGACTTGAATAAGGTTTTGCATGAACTCGCTGCTATCTACCACATATATCATTTCTCTAAATCTGACCAATCCATCCATTGTAAGACAATAATCCATACCTTGTACACCTATACCTATACCTCTTCTTGTACTTATGCATGTACTTGTACTACCACCTATACTTGTACCACTACTTGTACCTATAACTACACCTATACCTATACCTATACTACACCATGTACTTGTACCAATACCCTGCTGCAACCTATGCATAATCTCCATATACCTCTCATCATGTTGACATGCCTACAAGATCCTATCTTGTATGTCTGTCCCATAGGAGGTCATAACTGCCAACTGATTTACCTATACCCATCTCCGGAGAGCATACACCACTCTATTCTCTTTACCTTTGATATACCTGATCTTGAAATCAAACTCCCTGATGGCCCTTATGTTTTTTGCATCCACTGCAATGTCCTCCTTTGAGACAACATGCCCCAAGTAGTGTACCTCGATCTAAAAGAAACTACACTTGCGGAGCTTAATGTGCAACTGATGCTCTCTCAACAATCTCAACACTACTTCTAAATGCTTGACACCATGCTCTTCCTCATTTTTAGAATATACCAATATATCATCAATGAACACAATAACAAACCTGTACAAATATGGATGCAACACACTATACATCAAGCAGATGAATGTAGCTAGAGCATTAGTTAAGCCAAATGGAACTACAACAAACTCACAATGCACATACCTTGTCCTAAACACAATGTTTTAAATGTCGTCCTCTTTGATGCATACCTAATGGTATCACAATCTCAAGTTTATCTTTGACAGCAATGTTGATCCCTTCATCTGATCAAACAATTCATCAATCGATCCTCAGCAAAGGGTACATGTTGTTGATAGCAACTTCATTAAAATTCCTATAGTTAATACATAATATGAGGGTTCCATCTTTCTTCTTCATGAACAATACTGGTGCGCCCTAAGGTGATACACTTGGCCTAATGTATCCCATGTCCAACATATACTTCAAATGCAACTTTAACTCAACCAACTCAGATGTGCTCGTCTTGTAAGGTGGTTTTGATGCTCAAGCTGCCCTTAGCTCTAAGTCAATAGAAATGTCTACCTCCTTGTGAGGTGGTTATGTGGCTAGCAACAACCCCCCCTTCTTATTTAGTTTTATCACTAATACTAAATAAGTGGGGATCCTATGAAAAAACAATTAATGCTTATATTTCCTTTTTCAATAAAACCTATTATCATAAAATTAGGAGAATACCCTTGAAATCTCTAAAAAGGCTTAAGTTTTATGATAAGATAGAATAAAATCACTCCTTAAGAAACGTCACATCGCAAAAACGGTAATAGACCCCTTCCTACAAGCAGAATTGTAAGTTGTGAAATCACAATGAGAAAATACACACTAAAAACATTCATCACATCGCATCACATGCCCCAAACATCACTTACGCTGAAATGCCTCAAACCACCGATATGCGATGGCGCATACCACAAATTGCATTTCACAGAAAACACATTAATGCATGATTGTCATACGCTACAAAACAACGATATTGCGATTTTGCGATATTGCGATCTGCGATATTGCAATATGCGATATTGCGATCTGCGATATTGCGGTCCGTGATATTGCGAAGAAAATCGCAAATTGCCTTATCGCAGATCTTCAACGCTCGTTGTTCGAAAAAGATTTTTCCATAAAAAGAGACCTGATTATTCGCGTTAATGTTAATCAATGAGTTAGCTAGCAATCATTAATGGAATATGGTTTTGATCTTATCAAAGAGCCATTTCACATAAGGTGGTATATTTTATATGTTTTCAGCATTTAAAGCTTTCCCGATAGCTTTTTCTTATCATTGTTCTCACCTCATTTGTAAACTGCAAGAACAAAGAGCAGAGAACTATACATAGCAGTGTTCATGATATTATGGGAAAGAAGGGTAAAGCTCTGAGTTCTAAAGACAAATAAATGACACCCTTATACACAGACATCACCTATAACAAAGATGTCGATATTACTACTTGGGAAGGTATGTACAGTCTACTTGAGGAGGAAGATCCCAAAATTATGGAGGTAATAACTACTGCAGGCTCACATGGGTCTTCTGAGGCATCTATTACAGAACTCGTATGTTTGTTCTTGCACCAGATAGCAGCGAGGCCCAAAAGTTTTCTATACTCGGACACAGTTAAATGGGTACTGGATAGTGCTGACATCACAAACAGACAATTTAAGACTTAGAGTCAAGAACTCACGAAGTCCTTATTTCCACAAATTTTAAGCTTTATATCCTCTAACAAAAAGCGCGCGAGAGGTGAAAATTACATAAGCGAAGCCCGGATCAAGAAATGGAGGGAGTTTCTGATGCACTAATTGTGCATCGCTAGGCAAAACCCCTTGAAAGGGAAAACCTCTAATTGCTCAGTCACCTGTAAGCTCGGAAATTTGTAGGAAAAAATGCTAAAGGCAAAAGGCAAAACTCAAACTCTAAAACTAGTGATATTTATCCGAGATATCCTCAAAGTGGTATGTAGATATGTATAGCATCTTCAGAAAGGCTGGAGACAAAAGGCTCAAGAAAGGGCAGAATCAATCAGAAGATTAACTAAGTTGAATTGGGATTCTTACTGGACGTATTTAGTAAAACCATAGCCAGTGCATGACTTTCAAATGTATCATCAATTCTGCTGAGAAGATGGTGCCAGCTCTTGTTGATTCCATTTTCATAGGACAGATAAAGTCAGAAGTCGGCCAACCAACTCTGCTCAAGCAAATGTTGAACGCTTGCAATTTCAAGGGACATATACACAAATAGTTAGTTGTTAATTTTAGCTTTAGATTCAGTTTTAGTGTTAATTTTGATTTATTTTTGCCTAAAATGAGGACGGTCATTTAAACTGCATCCTACATTTTTGTAATAAATTATTTTTAGATTTAGTTAGTAGTATTTAAACCCTTCTCATGCATTTAGAGAAGGGTACTGAAATTTGTCAAAAACTTGTCCTCATAACATGCACTTTTGCACCCTCCGAGGAGGTTTTGATGAATGAATGGAATAGGATTTATTGATATATGCATTTAATATCTACTACTGATGTTGCACTTTTGTACTCTTAGTGGATGTTGGATTAAGGAGAGATAGATCATTATTGCTTGAAGTTCATGAGTAGAACTAGTTATAAATGGTACTTTTATCTGTTAACTATTTCTGCCTATGTGTTAAACTAATATTCATGTTCAGTTACTTATGTATGAATGCGTGAATACTTGAGTTATCATTTGGCACTTCTCTACAGTGATAGCTATTTATTTATGCTTAATATATGAGTAGCTTATTATGTGATATGTTTTTCACAACTGTTTCATCTAAATCTTTATACGAAATGGTTTATCTTTATTGAATTATTTTCTCATAGCAGTTGAATGATCTTTATTACCAATTTTTATATGAAATCATTTTAGATCGCATAGCAGAAAGATTATATCTCGGGTTAGTTTAGAATTAGATAGTTTTGTTTCTTAGAAGACAATTGCATGTTGTTAGATTAGATTTAGAATAAAAAAAATTCACTTGCAAACTCTTAGAAAGGAAATATAAACTCTCAACACACACACACATATATTGGGAAACTGGTCCCATATCCCCAGTCAGACCCACTATACCAAACGGAAAGGGAGATGCTAACCATGGTCTCGACTGGGTAGGTATTCCCCTTTTTATAGACCCGATTTTCAGAGCTTCAACATATTTGGCACTAGAAGGAGGGCCACAAACTATGAATGGAAAGTAAGACTAAATCTAAATACCATTCTGAGAGTAAATCGCCCTCACCATCTCCCCTGACTTCTCCATCGCACTTAGAATCTTTAAATCTTGAGCAAGAAGTCGAAAGAACAACAGCCACTGCCACAAACCCTTACATTTCGAAGAAATCTACTATTGAACCTCCTGAAGTTGAGTCTTTGATCCTTAAACATCAGTGATTTTCTATATCACCTCAAAGATTTGATAAATCTCAAGGCAGTGTAACTTCGCAATATAACCCTGCTCATCCTCTCACTAGACTAAAGAGGGAAAAGTTTGGTATTGAGCCAACTGAGTTACCTCTACCAACAAGGAAGAGAGCAAGGAAATCACCTAAAGGGTCTGATAGTGAGACTCTTTCATCATCATCATCCATCTCAACCTCTCCATCACGAAGTTAACCCTCCACCCGTCCACTTCAAATTATTGTCCATCAATCCACTGGAACTTCCACATTTTCTTCTCAATCATCTGGAATCATAATATGCTCATCTTCCCAACCGCAGGGATCATCTTCTACACTTTCCTCTGTTAGTAGTTCAGCGATGGCCCAATCTCCATGGAATAACCCAGGGACAATCTTAATGCCTACGCCCTTGTGTCAAATACCAGCCCATCCTGAAAAATGGATGCCTAAGTTTAATCCTGAAGTAGGTATGCTGGCGGAAGAACATATAAACAACTTTATGTTATCTATAAATCTCAATGGGGTTACTAATGAAGATGTCGTCATCCGACTCTTCCCTTACACTCTATAAGGAGCAACCAGATCATGGTATTTCTCATTACCGTCTAGATCTATCACTAGTTGGGATATCTTCCAAGAACAATTCTTGACTAAGTTTAGTGATGATAGGTCTACGACAACACTGATCAATGACCTGTCTAACCTGAGGGCTGAGTCAAAAGAACCTATCAAAGATTTTAATTCACATTTCAATAAACTATTGAATAAATTCCTACTGCTTCCAAGCCTAGCGAAGAAGTGCGAAGTGAATGGTACATCTCTGCTTTACCATCAAACATAGCAATCTTTGCTGATAGGGCTAACAAAACAACTTTAGCTGACAATATGAAGGAAGCAATAGCGGTAGAAAAATGTATCATAACCTTAGAAAAGAAAAACGCTATAGATGAACAAAAATCTAAGAAATTTATTTTTAAGGAAGATCCCAAGAAAAAACAATCGAAAGATCCGTTTGATTTAGAACGATTACAAAAATTTTTGAAAACCATGTCTAACGAAATGGTTGACATTAAGAGACAAGTAGCAGAAACCTCTTCTAAAAAGCTGTACAAGCCTTATAGAAGAAATCCATCGACTGATTCAAATCCTCCCAATGCTATCACAAGTGTTGAATCAGAAGAAGAAGAAGAGGAAATTGCTGCTGAAGAACCTACTGATGAAGAAGAAGTTGTAGAGGTGCAAGGTATGTGGGATTTCATCCTCCTAGATGAAGAGGATTAAGAGGCATCGTCGGTTAGTACTTGAAGTAGAAATCAACTTGATCCTCCTCAACCTAGTCCTAAGCCAAAGAGCGTAAGCTCAATGCCTAAGGATAAAGTCGTAGCCAAGAAAACGACACCTAAAGCGACACAAACAAGCCCAGTCCAAACAGATTCACCAAATCCATCTAAAACATTGATTGTTTCGAATGAAATGGAGTATAATATCACAAAAGACATGAAGAAGACTAGGGCTAACATCACTTTTTATGAATTGAGCAAGTTAAAACACCAGCAAAAGATACTTTTGAAAGAATTACATGTCATACCAGTTGCACCTCTACCCGCCGTTGTAATCTCTCAAGATTCCCGTTAGATGGGAAGACCTCCAACTAATGTGATTAATAAAGTTGATCCAAACGATATCGCTTTAATTGGAGGAAGGTCGAGATCTCATACTCCCCCAGTTCTTCTTACTTATGAAGTTTTCAACAAAAATTTGCATAATTGTTTAGTAGATTTTGGAGCTTCATTTAATATCTTACCAAAGTCAATATGTGCAAAATTGAGTGTTCAGCCTCAAAAATTTGTTGTGTGCATAGTTCATCTAGATCAGTCACAAGTTGAAGTGATCGGTGAATTAAATCAGGTTACCATAAGGCTGTCATCTAATCCAAAGTTATGTCAAGTTATCGACATTTTAGTTGCAGATATTCCATAATTTTATGGCTTAATTCTTAGCAGAGATTGGTTAGAAAAACTTCATGGATACTTTGCAACTGATTGGTCACACATGTGGCTCCTTTACAATGGTAAACCAAATCAAATAAAGGTTGAATTGGAAGGAGAAAATGAACTGGTAGCATACAACAATAATATTATTGGCAACTATTCTGTTGATTCTTTCTTAGGAAATTTTAATGCTCATACTTCACTTTATTTAGAACATTCTATTTTATCTCAAGTACAAAATTTTTCTAAAACAGATAGTTCTAAATGTATTAATTTTATAGATAATCCTGTAAATAAATATTTATTTTGGAGGTTATTTTTTGACAGTTCTAAGTCTAACAAAGGAGTAGGAGCAGGATGCATGTTAATTAGTCCACAGGGAAACAAAACTATGCTAACTTGTAGACTTGAGTTCGATTTCACCACTAATACCACAGAATACGAGGCTTTAGTCCAAGGATTAGACATCAAATACCTACAAGTCTTCAGAGACTCTGAAATTGTAATCAGGCAGGTACGCAATACTATACATTGTTTATCAGGTCATTTAAAGCATTACCAATCTTTAGTTGAAGATATGATTGAACATTTTAAAGAATTCAATATTTCATCGATTCCCAGACTCCATAATGCTAATGAAAACCTCTTAGCTAACGTAGCTTCCAAGCTCATTCCCTCAGAAGACTATAGCCCTGATAGATTTTCAATTGAATTAATTTTTAGACCCTCGATTCTTGATAACATTACCAATTGGAGGGTTTTCAACAATGATCCTCATATTGTAACCTTCCTCACATCTGAGGGATCTTACACCAATCAGATAATTGATGAGGACCAACATGACAGACAATTGCAATAAGAGAGCACTAACAATGTTATGCCAAAATTAGTGGTCAAATTAGAAGGCCTATATGATTTGAAAGATCGATTCTAGAGATCTACCAATTCAAAGCTTCAAAGTTCAACTCTAAACTATGAATTGGTAAATCTAGGAACTGATACTCAGCCACAGAATATCAACCTAGGCCTTGGCCTAGCTCCTGAAGAAAAATTAATCTATGTTTGTCTCTTGAAACATACAAAAGTGTCTTTGCTTGGAACTATGATGAACTCAAGACTTATGACACTTATATCATCCAACATACTATCCCAATGATAAATGATGAAAAAATTGTCCAGCAAAAGCTGAGAAAGATCCTTCCTAATTTAGAAAACCAGATCAAATCTGAGCTCAATAAGTTATTGAAAGCCAAAATCATTTTTCCTGTTCGACATTATAAATGGGTTTCCAATATGATTCCCATTAGAAAGAAGAACAGAGACATTAGAATTTGAATTGACTTTAGAAATCTTAACAAAGCCTGCTAAAAAGATAATTTTTCTTTGCCTCCCATGGAGCAAATACTGCAGCCAGTCGCAGGATCCCAGGTGTTGGTCCATCCTGATTATCAATTAAAGGTCACGTTTAAAACCAATTGGGGCACTTATGCATATCAGAAGATGCCTTTTGGTCTGATCAACGTTGGTGCCACATTTTAGAATGTCATGGACATCACATTCAAAGGATTAGTAAACAAATCAGTGGTAATCTACTTCGATGATATAGCTGTATATTCTAAGAAGCGAGACAATCATCTCAGAGATTTAAAACACATCTTCCAATGTTGTCAAAGATATGGAATTTCACTTAACCCAAAAAAGTCCTTTTTTGCATTAAGTGAAGGAAAACTTCTTGGATTCATAGTGTCAAAATCTAGAATTCATATTGATCCTGACAGAATCAAGGATATTTCTGAAATACCCCTACCTCACAACAAGAAAGTTATGCAATATTTCCTTGGCCAAATTAATTTTGTAAAGAGATTTGTTCCAGATTTCTCAAGAATCGTATCTCCTTCACAAGTAATGATTAAAAAGAACTCATTCTTCAAATGGGGCCAAGACAAATATGAAGCATTAAATCTGATCAAACAAGCAATTGTTAACGCTCCATCTTTAGCAACTCCAAATTTTTCCGATCCTTTCATTTTATATACATTTGCCTCTGATAGATCATATGTTGCGATACTCACTCAAGAAAATCAAGACAACGCAGAAGCCCCAATTGCTCTTTTCAGTTCAAACCTACAGGGGGCTAAGTTAAATTATTCGGACGTAGAGAAACAAGCTTATGCTGTTTTCAAAGCGATTAAATACTTCAGACCCTTTCTGCTTAAAACCCATACAAAAATCATAGTACGATTTCCAGCAGTAAGAAATATCTTAGTACAAAAATATGTGGGTGAGAAAAGAGCTATTTGGGTTACTGCCTTACAAGAATATGACATAGAAATCAAACCAGCAAGTATTGTAAAAGGTCAAGGCTTTTGTAAAATGTTGGCTGGAGCATCACTTATTTCTTAAATACCATCCGCAGAGATACAAATGTACTAGGTAAGCCTAAATGATGTTGAATCATTATTCGGTGATATCATATTTTATCTAAAGAACAGATATGCTCCTTCAAACCTCGATTATACCATGAAAAAAGCTCTAAGGTTGAAAGCTAAGTAATATTAGCTTGTGAAAGATGTAATTTTTAGAGTGAGTTATGATTTTGTTCTCCTTAGATGTCTTGAGAAATCTGAAGCTGAAAAGGTGTTGCAGGAACTCCACAATGGACCAATAGGTGGACATTATGTTGGAGATGCTACTGCACATAAAATCTTCCGCGCAGGCTATTCCTGGCCCACACTATTCAAAGACGCACATAGCTAGGTAAGGAAATGTCAAGTTTGTCAAACTGTTGTAGGGAGACAAAAGAAACCATCGTTGCCTTTGCAACCTGTCAACATTGAGCAGCCTTTTGACCAATGGGGATTGGATATAATAGGTGAGATCATTCCTCACTCTTCTAAACAACATAGGTATATCCTTACAGTAATAGATTATTTTACTAAATGGGTAGAAGCAGTTCCTCTCAAGACAGCTAATGCCGAACACATCATTGAGTTCATAGATCAGTTCATAATCACCAGGTTTGGTTTACCTTCTGCATTAATGTTTGATAATGCATTGTATTTTTCTAGCAATACTATGACTGAATTTGCACTCAAAAGATGTTTTAAGCTTAAATACTCTGCCAATTATTACCCACAGGGGAATGGGTTAGTTGAATCTATGAATAAAAACTTAATCAGAATCATCAAACGAACCATTGATCAAACTCACAAAAATTGGCACAAGTCTTTAATATATGCTTTATGGGCAGACCGAATAACGCAAAAAACCTCCATTGGCATTTCTCCCTTTAATTTAGTTTATGGGAAAGAAGTGTCTCTTCCAACTCATCTATCAATTCCCTTTTGGCCTTAGTTCAATATATTCATCAAGCACCAACTTCTTCCTTACAACTAAGCCAACTAGAAATACTTAAGCTAGAAGAGCAATGAGAACAGGTTAAAATAACTCATGCTCATCACTAAGCATAAGTAAAAGCTTCTTTTGATTCAAACATGATATCCAGAAAGGACTTTCAGATGGGAGATCTAGTTTTAAAATGGGACAAGGCTCGTGAGGAAAAAGGAAAACATACAAAATTTCAACGAATGTGGCTTGGCCCTTTCCAAATTGCAGAAGTCATATGTCCATCTAATTTTATGTTACAGGATTTAACAGGAAAAGAGAGTCTTTACCTATTAATTGACAGATCCTCAAAAAATACTTTCCATAGGAGATCATTCTTCTATTTTTGTAGGTTAGTTTTTCCTTTATTTTCATAATAACACCAACTGTAAATGGTTACATTTGGAATTCACGAAAAAGACAAATATTTCTTTTAGATTTTGTTTTTTCACTTGTATAAATAGAATTGTTTTAGAAAATTGGTCATTATTATTAAAATTTATAGTCAAAGGCTATAAGCCTAGAAATGATACTAGTTTCAACCTTGTAAATTTTAATAAAAAACAACCTTTAGTGGGAAATTGTTTTATATCAGTCCAATGAAAGGTATCAATAACAAAACGAATATTCTTTGTAGAAAATCTCTTTCCAAAAACTCTACCATTGTCGTCTATAGCTATTATTAAGGAAATAATGACTTCCTCCCCACCTAGGGGATTACAAGCTTCAAGGAATAATCCAATGATACACTTTAACTTTAAGAATAAGAGGTCTCATCACGAGTTGACTTATCATGATCATAGATATTATCGCTTGCTGACTTTGCCAAAACTGCATACCATAACAGGGCAATGACTCAAGATTGTTGCAATCAAAATACAAGGGGTCTCCTCACGAGCCCACTTTTTCAGAAAAGTTATAAATCAAGTGAGTGGCACTGTCATAAATTGGCTACCAAACCAAGGCATTGTTCTTTAAGGGTTAAAAGAAAAGGAAAGAAATAAGTGTGGATATGGATTTCTCTTTGAAAATTGCATACTTCTCCAAGTGGGATACAAGATCATTACTGGGTAACAGGTAACCCTGTCGAGGCTATAAATTCCTGCTAACAGCAGAGGCTCTACCTATGACAAATGAGCATATTTAAAACAGATTTATAGAGAAGTCTTTGTTTTTATCTTTATAAACCAAGTAGTGACTAATGCAGATACAACGAGTAGCTTGGGGAAGTAAATAACCAAAGTTAGACATAGAAGAAACAAACTATCATTGACAACTGAAAGCATGATGTACTTTATCTCTATATAATAAAGTTTGATTTTCTAGAAAGTTTTCTGTTTTGGAAGTTTAGAAAATTCAAAAGAAAAGCAAAGATAATTGGTTCTTCCAAGTGAATCGCCAATTGTTGTGTCCAGCAACAACCCCCCTTCTTATTTAGCTTTATCACTAATACTAAATAAGTGGGGACCCTAAGAAAAATCAATTAATGCTTATATTTCATTTTTCAATAAAACTTATTATCATAAACTTAGGATAAAACCTTCAAAAAATCTAAAAAGGCTTAAGTTTTATGATAAGTTAGAATAAAATAACTCCTTAAGAGATGTCGCATAGAAAAAATTGTAATAGACCCCTTCCTACAAGCAGAATTCTAAGTTGCGAAATCATGATGCGAAATACGCACTAAAAACATTCATCGCATCGCATGCCGCAAACATCACTTACGCTGAAATGCCTCAAACCACCGGTATGCGATGGCGCATACCACAAATAGAATTTCCTAGAAAAACATTAATGCATGATTGCCATATGCTACAAACCAGCAATATTGCGATTCTGCGATATTGTGATCTGTGATACTGCGATTCGCGATATTGCGAAGCAAATCACTAATCGCCTTATCGCAGAACCTCAAGGCTTGTTGTTTGAAAAATATTTTTCCATAAACCGAGACCCTGTTATGTGCATTAATGTTAACCAATGAGTTAATTGGCAATCATTAATGGAATATGGTTTTGATCTGATCGAAGAGCCATTTCACGTAAGGTGGTATATTTTATATGTTTTCAACATTTAAAGCTTTCCCGTCACCTTTTTCTTATCACTATTCTCACCTCATTTATCATTGCAGGAACAAAGAGAAAATAACTATACATAGTAGTGTTCATGATATTATTGGAAAGAAGGGTAAAGCTCTGAGTTCAGAAGAAAAAGAAATGACGCCCTTATACACAGACACCGCCTACAACAAAGACACCGATATTACTACTTAATAAGGTATGTATAGTCTACTTGAGGGGGAAAATCCCAAAATGATGGAGGTAACAACTATTTCAGGCTCACATGGGTCTTCCAAGGTGTCTATTACAGAACTCGCATGTTCGTTCTTGCACCGAATAGTGGCGAGGCCCAAAATTCTTCTATACACAGACATGGTTAAATGGGTACTGTATAGCACTGACATCACAAACAGACAATTTAAGACTCAGAGTCAAGAACTCACAGAGTCATTATTTCCACAAAATTTAAGATTTATATGCTCTAACAAAAAGAGTGTGAGAGGCAAAAATCACACTAGGGTAGCTTGGATCAAGAAATGGGGGTAGCTTCCAATGTGCTAATCGTGCATTGCTGGGAAAAACCCCTTGAAAAGGAAAGCCTCTAATTGCTCAGTCACCTGTAAGCTCGGAAATTTGTAGGAAAAAAATCTAAAGGCAAAAGGAAAAACTTGAACTGTAAAACCAATGGTATTTATTCGAAATATCCTCAAAGTGGTATGTATATATGTACAACATCTGCAGACAGGCTGGAGACAGAAGACTCAAGAAAGGGCAGAATCAATCAAAAGATTAACTAAGTTGAAATGGAATTCTTACTAGACGTATTTGGTAAAACCATACAGCCAGTGCATGACTCTCAAATGTATCATCAATTCTACCGAGAAGATGGCGCCATCTCTCGCCAATTCTTTTTTTACAGGACAGCTAAAGTCGGAAGTCGGCCAGCCAACTCTCCTCAAGTAAACGCTGAATGCTTGTGATTTCAAGGAACAGATACATAAATAGTTAGTTGTTAGTTTTAGCTTTAGATTATGTTTTTGTGTTAATTTTTCTTTATTTTTTCCTAAAATGAGGACACTCATTTAAACCGCATCCTACATTTTCTTAATAAATTATTTTTAGAATTAGTTAGTAGTATTTAAACCCTTCTCATGCATTTAGAGAAGGGTCCTGAAATTTGTCAAAACTTTTCCTCAGAACATGCACTTTTGCACCCTCCAAGAAGGTTTTGATGAATGAATGGAACAGGATTTATTGATATGTGCGTTTAATATCTACTACTGATGTTGCACTTTTGTACTCTTGGTGGATGTTGGATTAAGGAGAGATAAATCATTATTGCTTGAAGCTCATGAGTAGAACTAGTTATAAATGGTACTTTTACCTCTTAACTATTTATGCCTATGTGTTAAAGTGATATTCATGTTCAGTTATTTATGTATGAATGCGTGAATACTTGAATTATCATTTGGCGCTTCTCTATGGTGATAGCTATTTATTTATGCTTAATATATGAGTAGCTTATTATCCAATATGTTTTTTCACAATTGTTTCATCTAACTTTTTATACGAAATGGTTTATATTTATTGAATTCTTTTCTCGTAGCAGTTGAATGATCTTTATTACCAATTCTTATTTGAAATCATTTTAGCTCGCATAACAGAAAGATTACATCCTGGGTTAGTTTAGATTTAGATATTTCTGTTTATTAGAAGACGATTGCATGTTGTTAGATTAGATTTAGAATAAAAGCATTTCACTTAGGAACTCTTAGAAAGGAAATATCAATTCTTAACACACACACACACATATATTGGGAAACTGGTCCCATACCCAGTCGGACCCACTATACCAAATGGAAAAGGAGCTGCTAAACAAGGTCTAGACCGGGTGGGTATCCCCCTTTTTGTAGACCTGATTTTCAAGGCTTCAACGGGTGGAAACTCTATAATTTCCTCAGGAAATAGATCCTAAAACTATTGCAAAACTAGGTACGTTCTCAACACATTTGCATCCTTAACCTCCTTACCCTTATCACTAGAAATATGTACTATAAATAACACACACCCTTTCCTATAGCTATGCTTTTCTTGCATAGTTGTCACCATCCTAAATGATGTAGCTTTCTTCTTACCTTGAAAGACTCTTGGTTCTTCATTTTCATCAGCACACTCAATAGCTTTGACATAACATTCTTCCTTGGTTCTATGAATATACAACCAATCCATGTCCAAAATCATATTCTATGATCTCAATGGTGGTACATTTATATGTGTTTCTGTATGCATACCTTTAAAATCAAATGCACAAGGTCTTACCCAATGACGCACTCACTTCTTGGTACATGTAGCCAACTGCACTAACCAATAGTCTGCCTGTAATTCTTTAATCAAACCACACATATCCACCAAGTTAGGGTAAACATAGCTATAATTAGATCCAAGGTACATCAAAATAAAAATAACTTGATCACAAAGCTTGTTGTCCATGTCAATCATAGATGCACAATGTTCTACCAGCTTGTTGTAAACTACTGCATAAATACATGGAATAATCTGACCAACATCCCTGATGCTATGGAATATCTCTCCTAAGATGTTCCTCACCACATCTCCAAAAATCCAACCAACCAATTCCCTTACCTCTATGTTGTTGTTGTTGTGACCCCTGTCCCTATCTATATGAATTAAACTTCTTTTGCAGTGCCATATTTTCTTTCCCATCTACATTCTGAGGTCTTGTTCTCATAGGCTGCCATGTACATCTACCTTTTTCTCATCCCTTTCATCCATGGAAAGATTCATTTTTATGCTTTGACTATTCATACCAATGCTTTAATTTCCCAATGGATTCCTTAAGTGACAGAGGCTCATCATACTTAATTCGATCTCTAAATTCTAAAGGAAAACCACTGAAAAATATCTAAACTTTAGCCTCCTAATCAATAAGATACAATACATACTTCAATAGCTCCGAAAACATTGTCATGTACTCTTCATCTCTCATTGATCCCATCTTTAGCTCATATACTTATTTAGGCTTACTTTCATAGTACCTCTCTGAAAAGTATAGATTTTGAATTATGCTTGCAGTAGTTAATCTCCCCTAATTTTGTAGAAGAATGTTCTTGGAGCCCTAATGATCAGATGACCTAGTTGAGGGTGGAATAAGTATAATTCCATCTATTGTGTATATAGAATTATCACCTGAAACTTTGTATAAACCCTGGGTTGACAAATAGATTTGAGGAGCCTCTCGGAGTTGTAGGACTCGTTGTGCAATAATAGGGCTCACCACTTTTTGGCATCATTTCTGGGGAGGTGTATATGTATATGTTATGTATTCTTTTCTTTCTATTTTCCATTTAGTTTTGAAAAACTTACATAAAATAATAATAAAATTAGTTCATTCCTCGTAGGAATAGAGAGACTCTAGGAAAAGTATTTCCAAACACCGCCACACCATCAAACAATCAACCTTAACTCTTATTGGTGACTTTCAACTTCCCTCTCTCACTACAGGGGAGTTAGAAGACCCCTTAGGTGAATAACCTGAGATATTTGAAGAATATATTGTGGAAGAAGAAGAATCCATTCCTCATACCCACACCATTGCTGCAAAAATGAAAGAGAAGGTTTTCTCTATCAGAGAAATTAATGGAGGGGATAAAATGAGGAATATAAGCCTTACTTCCCTTCCTCATTTCGATGGCTTAACCTCTGAGGACATTGATACTTTTATGTTTGAGTTTTTCATTATCTGTAAGACTTATGACTATACCTTTGATGGCTATAAGTTGAATTTATTCCCATCTACCCTTAAGGATGCATCCTTGCACTAGTTTATGGGTCCACCTCAAGATAGGATCACTACACAGGCTCAGATGCAACGAGCCTTTGGAAAGAAATAGAGGGAATATTGAAGGTCTAATGAAACCAAAAAGTAAGTCTTTAGAATGACTCTTGGATGTGATGAATCCCTAGAATACTATGAGGAAAGGTTTTAGCTCAGTTATTGGAGGGTCAGATGCACTGTTGATTTTGAATCACTCAAGTTAGTCCTTCTCCAAGGAGTCAAGGAGGACATGATGGAAACTCTCAACATGTTGATTGGGAGAGACATCTATCAGTTACCCTATGAAGACATCAAAACACTGATTAAAAATCATTATAGGGTTGCTAGGAAGAAGGGTAGGCCTAGTCATGCTTTGGTGAGTTCCTCTCCCTCCACATAATCAATCAAGAATGAAATTGGAAACATGTTGGAGGACTTTAAAATTGAAATGTTGCATACCTTTTCTTTGAAAATGGATGCCATGGAGATCAAGAGGAAACATTAGGAATCAGAAAGGGCCTTAGCTATCTTTTTCCCTAAATTCATAATAATGCACCCCATAAATGAATGTCCATTAAATTTTATGGTGGTGTGCTCAATCAATGAGGAAAACCATGTTGTTCTTATTTTTCTAGATTGAACGTTGTATACCAAGGGGCAAAAGGTGGGGATAACAAACTCTATTCTTAAATCAAAGGAGACCTCAAGGACCTCGGTCATACCACCATGGCATGCAAGGTGCATCCTACTCTTATTACCATCCCAACCATAATGTACCCTTTCCACCTTAGTACTCATCCACTCATCCGTCATGGTGCACACCTCCTTCTTCGCCTTATTCACCTCTATATCCTCCCAGCCTATTAGTTAATCATTTCGTCCATATGCTTCTCCACACCCTTAGTGGAGTAATTGATCACAAGGATGGAGGTCCCAACTTAGCTAACCTCCAGCTTTACTGCCTCCACCTCCATATTAACCACAACTCACTCATCCTGCTCTGCCCAAGAAATCTTAGATGCCTGCTCAACCCTATTTGAACCTGAATAATAGGAAGGCACAATAGCTCTATAGCGGAGAGACATCTTACCCTACCTATGCTGTGGAGATTCAAGTAATGCACCTTAGTTTAGGAGGAGTGGTCCTAGATAACCAACCTCCATCTCCACTTGAGAATCTTGAAGAGGAAAAGGAAGAGAGTATCCATCAAGTAAATCCACCTCCTTTTCTTGTGAGATTGATCCATTATAGCCACCACACCCCAAAAGACATTGATGTTCTCGAAGACCTGAAGAATATGTGTGTTAAAATTCCCCTCCTCCAAGCTATTGAGGATGTTCCCATATACAATAATCTTATCAAAGAGAAATGTTTCAAACATCCTTGGAGGAGGAAAAAGGACAGCGCCACCATCAATGTTATTGGTCAATTATCTGATTTGATGCTGGGGAGAATCATCTGCCCAAAATATCTAAACCCTAGAAGACTTTTAGTAGATGTGCACATTAATGGCATAATTGTCCCTCAAACCTTAATTCATCTCAGGGATTCTATCAATGTGATGATTTAATAAACCATGCTAAAGATAAACCTCTAAGGATCCTTGACAAAGACCACTACAGTGTTGCAACTTGCAGATAAGTCTATAGTTGTTCTTGAGGGAGTTGTTGAGGATGTAATGGTCTCTATTGACTCATGAGAATGTCCTACTAACTTCTTGGTTCTCCAACCCAAAACCAAATTAAATGGTTATCATCTCATCCTTGGAACACCATGGCCATCCACTATTGATTCTTGCATAAGTTGGAATGTCAGGAACATGACGATTAGAAATGGGAATTTGCCCAAATAGTTTGTATTATACCCTCCTTCTCAGAAATCCATCGAGCATTAATTACCCTTATGGTTGGAGGAGGAGGAGGAAGATGAAGTGTATCATACAAAATCCCATCCAATTTGTACCCTAGATGTTGTTATAGGACAGGGTAAATGTGATGAAGATGACCTCATTGAAAATATCCTTGAGAACCAACCCCCGAATACCATTGGTCTTGATGAGCTTTTGAAGGAATCAGAGGTTAATCCTTGGGCTGAGTTATGGCTAGCTGACCCAAGTCTGGCACATGTAAAAATTGTAGAACTTTATCCATCTATAACATTGAATATTAACCCCTCTCTCTTAGTAAACCAATAAGAGAAGTTGTACAAAATGTTAAGAGAGCACTTCGATGTTTTTTCTTGGGCTATAAACTAGAGGGATTAATGGTTAATGCTTGATTCTTTTTCTTAGATGCTTTTTCTTAGATTATTTTTCTTGGAGCTATAAACTGGAGTTATAAACAAGAGGTTGATAGTTGATGGTTGATGCTCATGAAAAACTATATAATTACTAGTTTTGCATGACCATCAACCTCTTGTATCACTTGAACTATTCCTAGCCAACATGTCCTAACTAAACCCAAGTTAGGTGTCTTAAACTATATGAAATGTTCTAGTGCTTGTTTCATGATAGGACATGGTGTATTATCACCACTCACACATAAAAAACCTTTCACATCCTCCCTCAAGCCAACACACTTAAATAACTAACCACCTAGTATAAAACTATGTTGTATCCATCTAGGCCAATTTCTTGTAATTATCTAGATGTCATGTACCTAATCGCAACAGGATTCAACTCACCTTAAATACACTCATCAATGATGTTTCATTGCCATGGCTAACACACTATGAAACTCATTGCCAAATTGTGTTATGCTTTGCTGAATTTGTGTTGCAACACTTCATTGATTATCCATCCTTGTTGGGATAAACATCCTTCATCCTCCTAGTCCACATTGAACTAGTACATCATCGCAAATGTCTCAGGGATCATTGTGAGTTGGTCATGAGGGCTAAGAAATGTATAAACTAGTCATGCACCATTTATCACATTTTCTTAGCATGTTATATAGGATAACATTTCTAGTGGAACCTCAACAAATGTCCTTACATTCCACCCAACTTGAATTGTTCACATCCTCATCAATACAACCCCATTAGCTTCTCCAATGAAATGGGTGTGGATAGTGAAGAAAAATTCCACAATTTTGCATTCAAACATGGATTTAATACCATTTCTCAAGGGGGTAGAATTATTATTTCACTTGAGTGTCCAATACCACTCAAGAAACATGCTCACTAAGCATCTTCAACTTGACCTTACTAGTTAAGCATGACCACCAACCACTTGTATCACAGATGTTGTACTTGACTACCATGTCCTAACTGAAACTAGGCTAGGTACCTCAAATTGTGTAAAACGTTGTAGTTATCATCTCACTCTTTGTACCTCAAACATGAAGTAACCCTCAAACAACCACATAGATATTCTTGGATATGGGAGCCATGGCATGTTATTCTAGATAAAGAGCCACAAGAATTTTTAATATGTATGGTTTTCTAATGAAAATGTATGCACATTCTAAGAATGTGAATGCATATTAGAATTTCTGCATATTTTTGTAATGCATGTATCTAGTTTTATATTAATTGACTAATTTTAAATTAACATAATTTGAATTCAAATTAATAAAATCACCATCTCTATGAATTTAGTGGAATAATCAACCATGGTATGTAACAACACCACAAAAACCCCACAACAAATTGTGTGTCATCTCTCTAATATGCAAGGAAAAAATTCTTATTAACACTTAAAACCCTTCTATAGTAGTTTCAAACTCTTTTCTTGTTCTTCCTTCCGAACAGTGTATAAAACTATTATATATTGTAAACTTATACTATATGTTGTATAAAATTCTTATAATTATAGCATTATAGGTGGATTCATAGACCCCTTTAAGGTGGTCACTGAATCCATCTACCTAGATTTTAACATTGTGTATCGATTTAGAGACCTCGTTAAGGGGATCAGTAAAATTTAACACTCTATATGGATTCATAGACCCCTTTGTCTCTAAATTATAACATTATAGATGGATTCAGGGGTCTCTAAATCCATTTGCAGTGTTAAAAATTAGTGAAATGTAACATTTCAATATCAAAATTGCAATTTTCCATTTCCAGAGCAACACAATTATAAATGACTAATTCATATCCTTGTTGTACTTGTTAGTTGGTCATATTTTTATTCTTTGACTATAGTAGTATTTTATGTTAATCATTTTAAATTTCGTCACTTATTATCTAGTCATATATTTTAGTCCTGGACTAAATTAGTCATTTAATTAGTTTTGTTAGTTGAGTCACTTATTATCTAGTTGTATATTTTATCCCTAGGGTAAATAACTCATTAAAGTTAGTCATTTTTAGTTCGGTCACTTAAAGTTTTTCAAATTTAATAGTAATTCTCTTGAAATAATTGTGGTGACTAGCTTTTTTAGTCACGTAATCACTAAAATCCCATTTTTTATTAGTGGTGACTAAGTGGAAGTATTTTGAAACCCTCATTAAGTCACAGTATTATCTCATTTGATACATGGAGGACCAGTGGATCTGGTGACATTACTTTAGGAAAAATTTGTGCCAAAGCATGGAAGAGTACACCAAATAATCCAAAAAGATGGCTATAATGTGGGGTATCTCTCCAAAGAACCCAGATGTACTCCTCAAATATTTAGGGGGTCTGTACCACCATATCCATGAGGAAGTGTTACTATTCAAGCCCAAATCGGTAGATAAGGCTTGTGTACAGACACAGTACCCAGAGAACATAAGCCTTAAAAGAGCGCAATCAATTGGATCGAAGTAGAAGGAGTAACATGAAGCTTATAAGGATGGGAATAAGAAGAAAAGTGGGGGAAAAGATAAAAATACGACACCGAAAACACACCAGTGCAAAGGTATTGGTATTATAAACCACTGTAACCGTCACAAAATTCATGGCCATACAGAGGAGAAGTGTTGGAAGTTGCATCCAAAGCTAAACTTGACGAACAAGAAGAAAGATAATAAGAATAAGAATCTTCTGGCCACTCATTCGAGCAACCATGTTGAAGGAAACTCAGATGTCAATGAGAACATCATCTATAAATGATTGTAGAAGGAGGTGAATATGAGTAGCCTTCAGCAACATGGAGAGAAATAAATGACCAAACCTTTCCATATAAAGGTATAGGCCAAGAAGAAAAATATTGATGCTCTACTTGACTCAGGATTAGAGGAGACTCTCATTGCAATAGAGCTGGTCAACAAGTTGGGGCTGGAAGTTCGTTATCATCCAAACACATATCCACTGGGATGGGTAAATAAGGATGTAGATCTGAAGGTAACAAAATAGTGAACAATTAGATTTCCTATTAGTGTTGATTTTATTCATGAAGAAGATATGGATGTGGTTCCCCTAGATGTATCCAGAGTCATGTTTGGGAGTTCATACATATACATGCATCATGAAATATTCATGAAGAGAGCTAACTAGTTTTGGCTCAACAAGGATGGAAAATCATTCATCATCAACATGCACAAAGAAAAGTAAAAAATTTCACTAGTAAGTGCAAACATGGGCAAGGAATTAATCCATTCCAACAATAAGTATGTTTTATTATTTTTAAGAGAAATTCAATTTGAAGAGGAGTCAATAAGAGGCAAGGCATCCCTTGAGGGGTGTACTATGAAACATAAACAACAATTGGAGGAGTTATTAGATGCATATAAGGATGTTTCCTTAGAACCTAAATGGTTACCACCTATGAGAAAAGTGTAGCACAAGATCCAGTTATTTCTAGACTCTCCATTTCCAAATATTGGGTTGTACATGTAGTCTATTATAGAAGTAAGTGATGTGAAGAAAGAGTTGCATAAACGACTAGAACAATGTTTAATATGACCGGTTACATCACCATATGGGTCACCCATCATCATTGTGCCAAAGAAGGATGGGACTTGGTAGATGTGTATAGAGTAGAGGGAGTTGAATAAAATCATGCTCAAGAACAGATACCCCCTACCCAGGATAAATGATTTGATATATTAGTTGAAGCAAGAAAAGTATTTCACCAAGCTGGACTTGAAGTCTCAATATCACCAGGTTTGAGTCAAAGAAGAAGATAGATGGAAGACCACATTCAAAACCACATAATGTTTTTATGAGTGGTTAGTTATGCCATTTGTCTTATATAATGCACTACCTATGTTTATGATATTAATGAATGATATATTGTGCCCTTTTATAGATTCATTTTTTATTGTATATCTAGAAGATATACTAGTATATAGTGCTACATGGGAGGAACATATTTCACGTTTGACGTAGGTTCTAGAAAAAGTGGAGAAGCACCGACAAATAGAAAATCTCGAGAAATATGAGTTTGTGCAACAGTATTTGGTGTATCTAGGGTACGTGATCGGTGGAAGAGAGTGCAAGATATATCCTTATAACATGGAGGCCATCATGAAATGGTCAGTTCTTACTAATGTTTCTATGTTTAGGGGTTTCATTGGAGCAACATAGTACCTGAGCAAATTCATAGCCTCATTTTCAGTAGTAGCAACATCACTTCATGCCATAACAGAAAGTGGCAAGAATTTCGTGTGGGGAAAAGGTCAACATAAGGACCTTGAGGAGCTAAAGAAGAAGATCAACCAAGAACCAATTATGGCATTACCAAACCTCCAGTGGTCCTTTGAAGTGGAGACAAATTTGAGTGGGTATATCTTATGCCCCTATAATACTAGTGTAACCCCTTATTATATTGATGTACCCATGTAATGCCCATATTGTTACTATTGTGCCCCATAGAAGCCCACTATTGTTATTATTGTGCCCTTACATTATTATTGTTATGTAGGCTCTGATTATATAATGACCTCTTAGACTCATATATATAGAAAGGAGGTCTTTTCATTTGTATCATCCAAGAATTTTTCATTTATTTAATGTAAAGGAGGTTGCCCCCTCGAAGAGGCTGAATTCTAAGGCGTTGATCTATCTTTTCTATCTTTTCTTGCGCTGGTTTCATAACATTTGGTATCAGAGCTTTGGATTCTAGGGTTTCGCTGCTGCAAACAGGTCATTGTGGAATTTCCGCTATAACTTTTTTCTGCGATGTTTCAGAAGTTGAGAAAAACACCCATTTGAGAAGACATCATGCTAAATCTTGGGTCCAAATTTTGGAGCTTTTTGCGCTATATTTGCGGAGATATGATCTAAGGAAGTTGGTCTTTTTGCAGCCTCCTAAATTATATTCCAAACAGGTGACCTGGGAAAAATCTTCACAACTTTTTCTCTGAGCATTGGATTGAAATTTCATAAGAAGGTACAGAAAGAGGATGGACTGTAGTTTCTTCTATATATGTTTTAGAGCTAAAGGTTGAAACAGTGACTCGTGGCACATCGTACAAGTTTTCTCTACTAAACTAGTCTATAATCAAGTCACTGTGGGAGATTTCGCATAACTCTTCCTTGGAGAATCAAATTTGGATGAGATTGGTGGCATTGGAAAGAGCACACAGAGGGCTACCACAATTCGCAATTTTATAACTGGATGTTTTGAAAGTGCAGAATTACAGTCCTTTCAAGATCGAGCTCCTAAAATAAAAAAAAAAAACAAGATGAGGAAGTTTGGTGGGAAGGATCCGATAAATTGGATACTTCAGATGGAGCAATATTTTGATCTACATTGTGTACCAATGTTACAAAAGGTATGTATTGCAGCTTCATATTTAGAACTGGATCAATTTTTATGGTATAAAGGGCTTTGTTCTCGTAAATGACTTGTTACGTGGCAATTCTCACAGAGGAAATGATAGCACATTATGAGGATACAAAGAGCAACACCTTCTTTAGAGCAACACCACAACAATTGGAAAGAGCAAAAGGGCTTTGTGACATACTAGAAAGTAAAATTATGGCAACAATGAATTTTACCCCTCATAGCTATGAAGATGGAAGTGTTGTTTCTCCTAGCCTTCCACAACCTACAAGGGTTACACCACAACAATTGGAAGAAAAAATAGAAAAAGGGCTTTGTTACAAATGTGATAGTGTTGGGTCCCTATAATACTAGTGATTACCCCATTACTATTGTAGTTATACCCTTTATTAATATTGTTGTGCCCCTATTGCCCCCAGATTGTTATTACTGAACCCCATAGAATCCCTCTATTGTTATTTTTGTGGCTTTAGATTATTATTGTTAGGTCGGCTAGATTATATTGTGACTCCTTAGACTCCTATATAAGAAAGGAGGTTTTGTCATTTGAATCATCCAAGAATTGTTCATTTATTTAATGTAAAGGAGGTTGCCCCCTCAAAGAGGCTGAATTATAAGGCGTTGATCTATCTTTTCTATCTTTTCTTGAGCTAGTTTCATAACATTTGGTATTAGAGCTCTGGATTCTAGGGTTTCGCTGCTCCAAACAGGTCATCGTGGCATTTTCGCTATAACTTTTTTCTGTGAGGTTTTAGAAGTCACAAAAAAGAACCCATTTGAGAAGAAATTGCTCTGAATATTGGGTCCAAATTTCAGAGTTGTTTGCGCTATATTTGCGGATATATGATCTAAGGAAGTTGGTCTTTTTGCAGACTCCTGAATTACATTCCAAACATGTGACCTGGGGAAAATTGTCATAACTTTTTCTCTAGGGATCGGATTGAAATTTCATCAGAAGGTACAAAAAGAGGACTGACTATAGTTTCTTTTATGCATTTTTTAGATCCAAACGTAGAAACAGTGACTCGTGGCACGTCGTACAAGTTCGCTCTACTGAACTAGTCTATATTCAAGTCACTGTGGGAGATTTCGTATAACTCTTCCTTGGAGAATCCAATTTGGTTCAGACTTGTGGCATTGGAAAGAGGACACAGAGGACTACTACAGGTCACAAATTCAGAACTACATGATCGGAAAGTATAGAGATACATCACAGGCAATATCGAGCTCCTACAAAGTCAAAAAAGGTGTGTAGATTTTCTTAAATTTTTGCTTAAGCTTGGTTTAAAAATTTATTTTGAAGGAATTCAAAGGGCATGGTAGAGCATTATTATTGGTAAATGATGCCCCGAGGAAAGAAAATGCAAACACCTAGTAAGGAACCTAAAAGCTCGAGCATGACTCATGAAGAAGAGGTAGAAATGCAACATGATATATCAAAATTACAAGACCAAGTGCAACAACTGTCTCTTACACAAAAAGGAACAGAATCTAAGATGGATGGTTTAAAGAAAGTAGTAGAAGCTAAGATGGATTGTTTAAAGAAAGGCGTAGAAGCTAAGATGATTGACGTGGAAGCTAAGATGGATGATTTGAAGATAGATTTGAAGACAGACATGGACGAAGTGAAGATAAATATGAATCAGTTGCTACAAGAAATGGGCACTAAGGGTGAAAGGGTACCAAAGGAAACTCATGATGAGAATAAAATAAATGTTAATCATGATTCCATAGACGCTAATGTTGGATCGAAGACTCACCATATTCCAAAAATAGATATGAGGAAGTTTGATGGCAAGGATCCTGCCACATGGATATTACAGATGGAGCAATTCTTCGATCTCAATAATGTGCAAAACACACAAAAGGTACGTATGGCAACTTTATATTTGGAACCAAATCAGTTTGTATGGTATCAAGGGCTTTGCTCTCATAAACAATTTATCACTTGGGCAATTTTTACGGAAGAATTGATAGCACATTATGAGGATACAAAAAGCAACACTTTTTTTAGCCAATTGATAAGTCTCAAACAAAAAGGTTCAATAATGCAGCACATTGAGGAGTTCCAAAAATTGAACATAAGGGTAAAAGATATTCCAGAGGAGCATAGGATTGATGTGTTCATAGGGTCTTTAAAGGATAATATCCAACATGATGTTCGCCTTTGGGAACCTGATTCATTAGAGAAGGCATTCAGGTTAGCAAGAAAAATGGAAAGCAAAATTATGGCAACCAGGAAGCATACCACTCACAACTATAAAGACGGAAATGTTGTTGCCCCTAGCTTCCACAACCTATAAGGTTGACACCACAACAATTGGAAGAAAAAAGAGCAAAAGGGCTTTGTTACAGTTGTGATCAAATACACTAAAGGTCATAAGTGTGCTGAGAAGAAATTATTCTACATAGATTGTGAAGAGGAAGAAGAAAAGGAGCAAGAAAGGTCAAAAGAAGAGGATATACTCCAGGAACAAAGCTTAGATGAAGAACAAATGAATCCGACCATATCTTGTAATGCATTGGCGGGAATTACCACTCCTCAAACCATCAAGATAGAAGGACAAATCAAGAAGAAAAAGGTAATAGTGTTGATTGATCAGGAAGTACTCACAATTTTATTCATTGTAAGGTAGCAAAAGAATTGAATTGCTTCTTATATCCAGCACCAGAGTGTCAAGTGATGATTTCAAATGGAGGAACAATAAATTGCTCTGGAAA